>BGPR01002268.1:25673-185640 GCA_013235015.1 Araneus ventricosus | reverse complement strand
TCAACATGATTCTTATATTATCACTCATAAGAACATTTAAGCAACGGAATAATTGCTACATGATACAAATACAGCATCTAAGTGGGGGAGGGGGCCGCAGCTTTGACAGTTCTGACAGGGGCGCATGATCACCTGGATACGTCCTGAATATACATCCATTTGATGGAAGTGTTCCAAAAAATGCATTTCTCTACAACTTAAAACCAGCTGTCAGTGTTCAAAGCTCACAAATGAAGCAGTGCATTTATATGGAAAGCTCTACTACATTTGTGGCACTGTTATGTTGTTGGTTGATTAAATATGACATGTTTTCTGAAGGGGATTTTGAGGCCATGAAAGACTAAAAAAATATAGCAGGTAGTGGGGAGAGGGCCGCAGCCAGGGGTGGCGCCAGCGGGGGGACCGGGGGGGCCTGCCCCCCACCGTCGGGGCAAAAAATATATTTTGTCGGGGAAATTTTCTTCCAGAAGAAATTTTTGCAATTATTCCTGCTATTGGCAACTTTTCTTTATTTCGCTAGAGACGTTATAAGATTTAATGGTGCAAACGGATAGCTGAGCCCTAGACGCTTCTGCTCATGGGCGAAAATGACCTGACGATTCAGAGAATAGGGATATCGGTCTTTCGGAATGAGACCCACGGTCAGTTTCCCAATCCACTCGCATCGTAGGGGGTTTATTGCCAGTCGGAATTCGACCGGATACACCTTTTTCATGACTCATATTTTTGTCCTATCTTGAATAGTGACGGGTGATAACGCGGAGAAGATTCGGGGAATTATCTTGGTGTTCTGACAACTGGGGGTCGAATTCTCCGAGCATTGACTAAATTCTGTTTGCAGTGTAAAGCCAGCCTCTGGAGTCTTTGCGTTGAAGAAAGAGAGTTGTCTGTCACAAAAGCGATATGTCAGGAAAACAGAACACTGGCGGTGCTAAATGTAAGCGATACAAAGTACAGTGTAGTTTATGTAATGATATATTTGACTGTGATTATGTTAAAAAGCATACCATCTCAAAACATCCGGAGCTTCAAAAACAAAGCCGTTTGGCACCTGTGATATTTCCAGGAGAGTTAAAAAGAAAAAATCTATGGACTGCTTGTTCTTCGAAACCAAAACGAACTGATTTCTGCGCTGATTTTTGCGATTCAAGCAGATCATCTGTTGAGAGTGAAAATGTAAATATTGACAATGATGAAAATTATGATGGTGATACTGATGACTGTGATGATGATTACGTTGATGATGACATGGAATTAGAAAACATCCTAGGAACTAAGACTGATGTAAATTTCAGAAATGCTACAAACAATGCATGTATATCAATCCCTTCCGGTCCAGAAGATATCTCACGGAACTGCAAACCAGTTCAACCGATATTAGAACGCTTCCCAAAACACAAAGATGGAGATAGATTTCGTTCTTTTAACAGCAAACTATATCATTTCAAGTGGTTAGAATATTCCGTTTCCCAAGACTCTGTTTTCTGCTACTATTGTCGTCATTTTTCAGAAAATGGTAGCATTTCAGATTATAAATGTGATACCTTTATAGTTACAGGATACAGACAGTGGAAAAAATGCTACTGTAAAAGTGAAAAAGAGAATCGTCTTTTGAAGCACCAATTGAGCTTTTCTCACTGTAAAGCAGTAGCAAATTATGAAGCATACAACTCAACCCTCGAAAAGGGCTCCGTTATTTCGCAAATAAGTAAGGAGCATGCAATGCTAATTAAAGAAAATCGACACTACTTGGTTACATTATGCGAAATCTTATTAACAATAGCTCAGCAAAAGATTGGTGTTAGAGAAAGTGGCTCACTGTTTCGTGCATCTGCCATAGATATCGAAAGTGAAAGTATTGATTACGGACCGCATAGTGGTAACTTTTTATCTCTTCTGGCCTTAGTAGGAAATCACGACGAAGTTATTGCTCGAAGAATTAGACACGGACCTGGAAACGCAAAATACACACACCATTCTGTGCAAAATGCCCTGCTAGATATTATGGCTGATGAAGTAAAAAATAAAATATTTGAAGAGATGCAGGCAGCTGAATATTTTGCTATTCTTGCTGACGAGACAAAAGATTTAAGCAAGGAAGAACAGCTATCTATAGCTGTGCGTTATCTCTACGATGGAAACATTCATGAAGAATTTTTATGCATTGAAGAATTAGAAACATTGGACGCCGAAGGTCTGTCATCAAAAATTATAAATGTTATGAAAGATAGAGTAAATTTTCAGAATTGTATCGGACAGGCTTATGATGGTGCCTCTGTAGTATCCGGCAAGCATGCAGGAGTTAATGCGATAATAAAAGACCGTGTGGCTCCACTAGCAAATTATATCCATTGTTTTAATCATAGACTTAACTTGGTTCTAGTTGACGTTGCTACGCCAATTCAATGCGTAAGGGATTGCTTATCATTATTGCAAAAACTTTATGTATTTGTAAGTTGCAGTAACATACACACCAAATGGATCAAAATGCAAACTGACAGAGGTTTAATAGTCATGGAATTAAAACAAATCTCAAATACTCGGTGGGCATATCAAGCATCAATGCTACGGACTGTTTGTAAAAGATTTATGCTTTTGTGTGAACTGTTGTCAGATGTGATTGAAAATGACAGCAACTCTGACAGGGTCATAGAAGCTCGGGGACTACTTTATCAATTTTCTCCAGATTTCATTAAAACGTTGTTCGCACTGCGACATATTTTTGAGTTCACAAAGAATACCTCTGATCTTCTCCAGAGCCCAGAATTAGACTATTCTGATGCTCTGGAACTTTTAGAAGTTCTTCAAAAAAGACTAAATGATTGTAGAACGGATACTACCATGCAAAATCTTTGGAGCCAAGCTGCCAACGTCTGTCACGATTTAGGAATGCATGATTTGGAAGAAAGCTGCGATATGCAGAGAGAAACCGAGAGACGCCCACAGCGTGCGAAACAATTTCCAAGCTATCTGAAAAATTTTATAGTGGATTGTCCTGTGCAAAGGGAGAAACTCCAGAACAGAGGAGATTTCAGAAGGTATGTTATTTATATATTCCCATAATTTTATTCAATGTGTATATATACAGCGCCGTCTTATACAAAGAACTAATTGAGCTGTAGCCCAGGGGATAAAACAAACATGTATAGCCAAAGGCGCTTAAAAATTCACTACAACGGTTTAATTTTGATTTTGAATAAACTGTTTATTTAATAATAGTTTTAAATATTTAAAAAGTAAATATATTCTTAGGGCTAGTAACTAGACAGCTATCGCATTTCAAAAAATATTCATATAAAGAAAATCAGTGAAAAAATACTAAATTTTGAGTGTATATATATATATATGTATATTTTGTATTTAAATATATATGAATGTAAGCTGTCACACAAAATCCTATTTTGAAAAGGTGGTGATTTTTGAGATTATAAGGCATTAAACAGAGAACAGGTGACTTTTTCCCCTCAATTATTTTATTAGGTAGGTATTTACTTTAAGCCCAAGACTTTCAAATTCGTAGTTACGGTTCTGATAGGGCGCCAAATCACTCTAGCCCAGGGCTCTAAATTTTTTAAGACGGCCCTGTGCGTGTATATAATTTACATCTATTTAAAACAAAAGCAAGGAGACTAATACCAATTTATGATTTTGTTTCAGGGAAATGTTTTCAGTCATTGATAGGCTCAAAAAGGAAATTGAACGACGTTTTTTCAATGATAATAAAATTATAATGTTGGGCATTAAAGCTTTGGTACCAGAGACAACAACATTTTTGAAGACAGAAGATATCGTTGCTTTTGGCAATCACAAGATCTGAAAATAGAACTGGAGAATATGCGTCGTGTTTTTGCAAGGAAGCCAGATGCATCTAAGCCGAAAACATTATTACAACTGCAGCAGTACATTTCCCGAGTTGCTGACGCATTTTACGAAATGAATAGATTGATAAAAATTGCATGCACTCTACCAGTGTCAACATGTGCGTGCGAAAGAAGTTTTAGCACATTGCGAATTGTAAAAAATTATATGCGCACGACCATGGTTCAGAATAGGCTTCAAAGCCTCATGATCTTAGGAGTGCATAGTAGCAGGTCAAGGAAATTAGATTTGCATAATATAGTAGAAAAGTTTGATACATTGTATCCAAAAAGCCGAATTCAGCTGCACTGATGTCATTAAAACCTACTATCACTATGAGCTGATTTATCATATTTTAGAATAAAACCTAACAATTTTGTGGTTATGTCTGATTTGTTGTATCATATTTATTTATTATGATTTAAAAGTCTTATTTTTTTTCTTTTGTAATGTGAAATGTACCATTGGATATTTGGGAATGGACGCAAAACTGCGCTAAATATTTAAATTAAATGCTTTTTTCACGGTTTAATATATCCACATGCTCTAATATGCTTACACGCAATACACATGCAATGAATGTAGAAAGAAAAATGTTAAAATTTTGTTTTAAAAAGTGTCATATACAATGACGCATGTTATCGTAATTGAATTCAAATATTTATAATTTGACCGTCGGATCCTATTTCTTTGTTTTGTTTGAGCTGAGTTAAATTTAAAATAGCTCTAATAAAGGAAACCCTTAAAATTAGGTGATTTGAGGCTATTTTCAGCGGTGGTGAGTAATTATTTCCTTTGAAATGTGTATAAACAGATTAATAATCTAAATACATAAAAAAATCTCTACAGATATTGACAATATTTTTGTATCCCGTTTTTGCAGCGGGTTATTCAAATAGTAGGTAACTAAAAATCTGAAGAAAATTTGAGAAGGTTATAATTAGGCCCTTCTTTCCCCCTATACAGCAGGTCGTGCCCCCCCCCCGTCGGGCGAACTCTACCGCCACTCCTGGCCGCAGCTTTGACAGTTCTGACAGGGCCGCAGGATCACCTGGGTAATATTATCAAAGCAATGACAGAAAATGGATCAAACATGCAAATTAACTGACTGAAGAAAGTTTTGAAAGGTGTTCAAAAAGAAAGAGAAATCATTTGTTTCGAGATACTCATCATGCTTATATTTGTGTGGGCGATCAGAAGATTGATGTTGAAGAGAACTGTCTTGGATCAAAGACAGAAATCTGCGAATTAGATCAACCTGGGATTTTTCTTAATTATAAAAGTTCTTTTTTTATGATAATTGTACCAAGGCGTCACACCACAAATCTCTATTAATATATCTAAATAATTCGTTTTTATTATTCTCTTTATATATCTTGAAACTCTAATTAACCATTTTTCTACTTTCATATTTTTTTTAGTTTAATTTGAATGGTGAATGGTCTTCAAAATGCTTATAAAATCAAGAAAAACACCTTTTTCAAGGCCAACAAATTTTATTCCGTGTTGATTTAAGTTACAGCATCAGAAGCTAATCAATTAAGCTCAATCATAATTGTTTTTAACAACTACTGTACTAGGACATACAGTGTCCTCATTGCAGGGAGTGAAGCAAGGGGCTCTGGCCCTTGTTCACTAGATGTTATAACCTCTAAAAACAGGTTACATTTATTTCAATAACTTGAAATTCATTATTGCAACAACCACAAAATCCAGAAATTACACAAGAGCATCCTAAAGAATTAACTTAAGAATATGAAGAAAGAACAACTTAATATACACATAATAAAACATCAAACAACTTACTCCACCGATTCTACGAACCAACTTTTCGGTAACAGGGTACTTTAATTTAACTTTCCGGTAAAATGTGTGCTTTTCATAATAATTGACAAGTTCCACTAAGCTCTTAAATTCTGCAGTGCCGATGGTATAAAGATGGCCTTCTTGTCTTATCCTGCAGTGTTTTAATTTGTTCTCAGCTCTAAAAAGAAATATCAGCATTGAAATCAAATTTGCACTCATTCACTATACAAGCATGCTGATGAAATATTTCAGAGAAGAAAAGGAAAGGCAAGTGTCTAATAAACAGAATGAGTGAAACATACTGCATCTGAATATATTATCATGGAGTTATTAAATAACTGCATCACATTTTATCTTGCCCTCTTACCAAGAGATGGCGCCACGATAAACTTTAACTCACCTTCCTACCAAGAGATGGCACTGCAAGGACCTTTCGCTATCAGGAGAAGGAGGATAAACAGAGTCTCTTGACTGTTCGTGCGAGAAAGATGGCTTTTTTCCTCTCACTGGGATCGGTCCGACAAATCTCGCCATGCGTGGCGAGTTGAATAATGTGACTTTTCAGTTTATGTAATCTTAGTAAATCCAGAATTATTTTATGTGGAAAGTATGAGAAGAATAAATTTAATTTAATTTAACTATGGCCCAGCTTTATTTTAACCGTCCATTTCACTTCCTGTGAGCTAACGGAGAGGTCGGTTAAAATAAATAATAAACCTATTTAGAACTTTCACACATTCGACATTCTCACTCCAAAAAAAAATTATTGAGTCTTTCGTTGGGCTCATTAATGGCAATTAATGACTCAGCGAAGTATATACAAAATTATTACACAATAGTTAACTTTATACAATAAATTACTACAATAACATTAGATTATTTCTCCTTATTTTTAGTTTCGTTTAACATTAAATTACTACTCCCTATTTTTTAGTTTCGTTTTTTCAAAGTGCCTCGATAGAAACACATCTGGTTTAATATGTATTATTTTTCTTTTGTGAGAGGCCACTCATCGTAAAAAATTACGTCCGTAATTTTCTAAAATACTAATCTCTAATTTAATACTAAACCCTCTAGTAATTAACAAAAGTTAAAATTTTGGACTACTTGCAGGTAAATTTGCTTTTCTTTACAATTGTATTCTCTTGACAAATACTTTCTGTAGCACTGCTCATTTCTGAACTGACAAGTAGCACTGCTCATTTCTGAACTGACAAGTAGCACTGCTCATAAAGCGTTTGGTTAGAAATTTTAATAGCTAACGTCAGATGAAGTCAGAACCACTGATTAACCATTATAGGAATTATTTTAAACACGAATCACAGTTTGGGAAACAAAACTAACTGTCAAATGTTGCTGGTTAAGAATATAGTCAGGATCTATTAAATTACCACCCAATAATTTGTTCTCAGCACATTTAGATGAAAATTCCCGAATATATCATTTGAACTAAATCAAATAAGCAGAGTTATAGATTATTATAATCATTGCGCTCTATATTTTGCCTACAATAGGGTAAAAATTCAACGCGCTACATTTTTGGAGTAATAAATCATTAACTACTAACATAAAAAATAAAAATTCTAATAAAATTCGTTATAGTCTTTTTTATTACGCATGGAGTTTTGCTTCTATGGATAGTTACCTGAAAGAAATAGCAAAACAATTTTCTTCTTTTCCACTTGGACGAACTAAATATGCTCCATCATAAGGTACTCTTCTTAGCTTTTCTTCTGCTTGTGCTCTTGTCATATTAGAATGAAACCATCTGTTCAATAAAATCAATTCAATGAAATGAAGCATCATACCACAACAATATACCAAAATTATGTAAATGTTTATATTTTTAAAACAATAGCGTAGCTGCAATTTTTGCCACCCGGGGCGATCTTACAACATTCATTCATTCACTACCTACTCCGAACCAGCCTGCCAAAATTGGCTTAAGGCCTTACATGGCCCGGAGGGGAAGTTTTTTTTTATTGAGTTCAAAAAAGTTTACATTCGACACCGAACACTGGTGGACAAAACTACATCGAAATAAATTCAAAAACAATACATAAAATGTCAGGGTGTAGAAAAAAGCAAAAACATCAGGCAATAATTTTAAAAAGTCAATTTAAATCCAAGCACTTAAAACACACCCACACACAAACGAACACACCAACACACGGCGGAAAGAGCCAAGAAAGAAAATTTCAGCATTACAGCAATTCCCTCTCCTCAGAAAATAGAACTCCAAAAGTCAGTCAGACCAAACCAAAATGAGAAGAACGAAGTAAGGTGGTCAGTTACCGGAAATCGGAGGCGGAGGTCAGAAGCCGTACAGAGCAAGCAGATCGGAGACCCGCCAGTCAACATCAAGGCTAAGAACGCGTACCAAATCAGTCACAGCTCCCCCGAAACGAACCTCATCGACTATTCCAGAGATCAAATAATCGAAAAAAAAAAGTTTGTAGAAAGCTAAAACACCTTAATAAATTGGGGCAAAAGTGATTAAAATGAAACAGTTAGAAAAAAACTTAAATAAAAAATCTGCTGGAGTTACAATTTAAAGCTAAAAATTTAAAAGCTTAAAAATAAAAGTCTAAAAGAATTTATGCTGAACCCAGACGATCACAGATAGCTTCGTTAATCTTAAAACAAGCGATCAGCTTGTCACGATTAATTTTGCAAGACGAAATGTTTTCGAGCCACAGTGGCTTAGCATTCTCGAACTTACAACATGTCACAATTCCTTTACAAGTTAAATAAACTTCAAATTTTAAAAAACACATCCCAGAGAAAAAAAATTATTTAATAAAGCAATTCGCCGTATGATGCCCGCGATCTCTGCAGATAGGTTGCAAAATCATGCGTCCACCACCAGGCTTTCTTTCACACATTGCCAATTCACGGAAAAAAAGTGAAAAATATGAATAAATCACAATAGTTATTTTTTTATGTATACAATACATGAGTCGATCCAGGAGAAAATTGGGGCCGTTTTGTGCCCCTTCACAAAATTCCACTTCATCAAAACGGCTACTTCACAAAATTCCACTTCATCAAATCGGCTCCTTCACAAATTCACTTCATCAAAGGCCCCTTCACAAAATTCCACTTCATCAAACGGCCCTTCAAATTCCACTTCATCAAAACGGCCCTTCACAAATTCCACTTCATCAAAACGGCCCCTTCAAAAATTCCACTTCATCAAACGGCCCTTCACAAATTCCACTTCATCAAAACGGCCCTTCACAAAATTCCACTTCATCAAAACGGCCCTCTTCTCAAAACTCAAATTCACGAAAACGGCCCATTTTTTTAATCTGACTTCTTTTTCAAAAGTTTTTGAATGAGGCATTGTACAAAATATATATACTAGTATCTTTTTTCAGTATTATATCAAATTACTGCATATATTTGGTTCAATCAAACAGTTTTGATATTAAACGTAAAATATAGAAATACGACTGCTAAAATCGAAAGTTTTCCATGATAAAAAAATTTTTCACAAAAATGGGCCCCTGAAAAAACCTGGATCGACCCCTGCAATGACTGAACTAGTGACGGTGCTCTTCTTAGTTATAAAACAGTTTTTCAATATGTCTGATTTTGCCGCCCCTTTCCAAGTGCCACCCGAAACGGACAGACCCCAAGCCCCCCTCCCCCAACTACGCCATTGTAGTAATATATCAATTTTGAAGCTAAAATAATTCAACTATTATTAAAAATGAACTCCTTAGCTGTAAACATTTTTTAATGGTCAAAATGTTCAGAGAAAACTGTTAAAGTACATGAATAGATCAAGGCTTTTTGTTCTTAGATAGGTACCCTCCCCCGAAATTCTAAATATTTTCTTTTTAAAACCTAAAGAGCAATAGCTCTCAAATATTGTTGTTTTCTTACATGAAAAACCAGCGGGAGTGTCTCCCTAAACTTTCTCGTAAACTTTCTAAGTGGAGATTCGTCAAAATCTCGAGTTCAATTTTTTGACGATTACAATACTTTCTCTTTGTATACTTCGTATACGAGAAAGTAAAACAAAAAACAAACAAACCTGAAATCAAATATCTGTTGCCACGTTTAAAAAAAATATTACTTTGAAGAAGGTGCGATAAAATAGACAGACAATGTAGATCGAAGTGAAAATTCTGCTGGAATTAATTCCCAAGAAAACAATTTATACTACCACAACAGTATATGCAAAACCGTGTGAATGAAAAGATTTGCTGAAATAATGAATCGTTTGATTTACAACAATAAAAAAATTGTTAACAATTGATGTTTGAAAACTATTTATTGTTGTAAATGAAATTTACACAATAACAGATTGTTACCAACGCATGCGCATGAGAGTCGGATTAAAAGACTGAATATGCAATTTGAACGCCTCTTTTGACGGATTTGGCAAAACTTTTCTGGACCTACATTCGACGATAAAACTGTGTACCAAATTTTATCCATCTAGCTATTCAGGTTTTTGAGTTATAGTGTTCATAACCAGCGACATACAAATGACAGACTTCCGTTGACGGTATTTTGTCCAAAATTGATGAAACCACACAAATTATGTTCAAGACCACATACCAAATTTCATCCCGTAGCTCTAATAGTTTTCGAGTTATCGTGTTCACAGACACACACACACAAGACACACACACACACAGAGACACACACACACACAGAGAACACAGGCCCACACACACACACGAGCGCACACACACGACATACAGACAAATTCCATTGTGTTTTTCGGACTCAGGAGGTCTAAAACGTGGAGATCCGTCAACATCTCGAGTTCGAATTTTTTGACGATACTTTCTCTTTGTATACTTCGTATACGAGAAAGTAAAAAGAATATGCGATGAATTTAAATTATCATGAATATCAAATTATATACTACTAAATCATTCTCATTTCAAACAGAATCAATCCATGTTGACAATAGGAAAAAAATGGTTTGATGTTAACTTTTTTAAAGAATAGCAAACACTTGCATAAAGTTTAAGTAATGAAAGAGAAAGTATTGCGAAGAGAGAAAAAATCGGTTCTTGAATACTGGTAGGCTTGCCATAATGGAAATCCGACTGAAGACAAAGTAAAACCATAACCATGGAAATCTAATTACCTGAGGTGAGGTTTTGTGTTAGATAAGTTATTTTTATTTATGATATGCTCATATATTATAATAGAAAATAAAACTTGAACTAAAATTTATTTCAACAAAATTACAATAATAATAAACTGATTTTCAAAATAATTGAGCAGAATAATATTCAAAAAACAAATGTAAGCAGGATGCTTATTTACTTACTATTGTTTATAATACATAGTAGTTCAAGAAACACAGTACCTTTTACTAAAACTTAATAAAAAGCTTCTTTTCTATCAACACACTAGCAAAGACAGCTCAGAACTAAGAATTTTTTAAGATACACAATTCAAGTAAATGGTCTCTTTTTTGTGTAAATCAGAATTCTTATGTTTACTTCAATGGCATATGAACATGTGTTGCCTGTTCAATCTAGCAATATTAAAGAAACTTTAGACACGCTAGCGAGACTCTTCAGTAGTTCCCCTCCACTAGTAAAGTTTAAAAAATCATTATTACTATTTAATTTTGAATTAAGTCTTTTTATTATTTATCTTAAAATTAATTTTAAAAATGGCAAAATTAAACATTACGCATGAAGCTAAAAGCAAACAAATATTACAGCAACATAGATAAAAAAAATTTTATAACTTTTAAAATTATTAAAACAACATTCAAGTGATGAAGTTTACAAATATATTAATTAGTAACACTAAGACACGGAAAATAATAAATGCATGCTTGCTATGAATAAATTAAGCAATAAAGACAACCGCTGTTTATCAGTAATATTGCTGATGTAAAAACTAATAAATATGAAGAAATCAACCAAAATTCAGATGATTCAAATTAGCAATGAAATATGAAATCTATCGAAATATAGAATTTTCAAAGGCTCTTAAAAGAACCTCATAAAACAAATCTGTAAATACAATTACTTTTGTAAAAATTTAAATGAAATTAATGTTTCACACTGCTATTGTAATGAAGAGGAAACAAGAACTTTATTGTTAAAGATAGGGGACTTGTTATTATAGGTGAGCTAAATATAATAATTTCTGACTCTCTTCGTGAAATCATGGAAAAGGGATCTAAATATAGATTAAAAAATAGGGTGAGCCTAAAGAGAGTTGTTAGTTCCATTGTTAGAGACTTGGACATATTTATCGCTAAAATAGCTAGAAAATATCATTGGCCTATTGAAGGCTTTGGTGAATAGAAACATCACATTTTGGTGGAAACGAAGCACTTAATTAACATAAAAAAGTAAAATCATCAATAGAGGTATTTTCTTTGGTACAAATCTTAGAAAGGAGATTGAAAACTTAAAAAAATAAATTTATTATCACTACCGTAGACAAAGCAGAAAATACATTTTGTATTGTGTGTAAATTCCACTTCAAAGAGATTATGATCAATGAGTACAATTCAAACATCACATATCAACTTATTAATTGGAGTAAAAAAAGAACTTGACAAAAGAATGTTGTCCTTAGCCAAAAAAATTAAAATCAAGACAAATAATTTGACATATCCTTACCTTTTCCCTACTATTAAATTTTCACAAAAATTCTTTAAAATCCTTAAAATTCAGATTTGTTAAATATGGTACAGGCAGTTACAATTTTTATTTTGGAAAATTCTTCAATATTCTCAAAATCATTCTCAAAAAATTGAAAAAGAGAACTTTATAATTAGTAGTAACAATGAAATTTTGAACTTTCTTAAAGATGATAAAATTCATAGCATCAACATTTTTGACTTTGAGAATCTTTTCACCAGCCTCCCACATGAAAAATTAACTGAAGCATGCATTAATTTATATGACTTATACCTTAACTCTAATTTCATAGATAAAAATAGATGGCTAGAAATTTGCAATATTAATATCAGTGAAAATTATCTTTTCAATGGAATCAGCTACTCGAGACCATCGTGTGGTCTTCCAATGGGTACTTCTCCAATGCACTGGCGAATGTTTTTCTTCATACGTTCGAGAGAAAATTCATAAAAAATCATCTCATTTCTGCCTATCGTTATATTGATTACCTGATTGTATTTGACTTTGACAACCTTGACAATTTAATTAACTGCTATCCGGAAGAACTGAAACTGAATAAAAGGGATGATATTAATAATAATTGTAATTATTTAGATCTAGTAATTAAAATTTCAGATTCAGGAATTTCAGTTGGTATCTATGAAAAGAGAAATGACTTTAATTTTAGAGCCATTTCTCTTTGTCATTATCATACCAATCTCAACCTAAAAGTCATTAAAAATACCATCAACTCTCAATTCAAAAGAATCAAAAATATCTGCAACAACCATTCTGCTAGTGTCAAGGCCGTTGGTAATTTAAATATTAATTTGAAGCTAAACGGTTACCCAGTTCATTACTTTATAATTAAGAATTAAAATATTTTTTAATCTTTCAGCTTTTAATTAATTTTTCCTCTCAATTTCTCCATTGCACTGGAAGTGGCTTTGGTACTCATTCCACACCTTCTAACATTTTTAAGGGCTCCCCTGCAAATTTCTCTGAATAATAAAAAAATGGAAATAAAAATTATAAAAATGCATAAAAACAACAACAAAAATTAAAAATAAAATAAAAATTTTTTAAAAAAGTCTTTATGAAAAATATTTTTTTAAAAATTTCAAGTCTATAGTTAGTGTTTCCCTCACTAAATGGAGATAAGTGTGCGCATCTATTTACTTTGTTTACATTGTAACGCTTGCTTGGTACGGTGTCCTTTCTTTTGTTCCACAACTTTTATAAGAGGTAAGATTTTAAGCCCTTCTTTTCATACTTTGTTTAAAAGACTGTTTTTAATTTTTTTGTGGATAAATGTTTTTCTTTCCAGTATATTCCGGAATGGGTTCAGGCCTCAGATTATATTAAATATCAGACCGACCTTGAAGTCTTTTTCCTCAACAGAAAAACTATTCCATTTTTGAATCTGCATGAATGAATGGCCTCTGATGAAGTCCTACACCAGATTCTTACTTCTTATCGTTGTCTGCTATTATTTTTGTATTTTTAACTCTTCCACAAATAAAATTCACTTTATTAGTATTTTTATTTATTTTATACTTCGCAATTGTTTCCTGGATGATGCTGCACTTGCGTACACCAATTAAATTGCTTCTACTGGTTTTTGTCTTTTTGTATATTCATCCTTATTTTTTGTCTTTTTAGACATTCGATCCTCTTAAAAGAAAGAAAGCAACAAAACATTCAATTTCATAAACAAAAAAAGGAATTCAAAAAATCATAATCCAAGATAATATTATCATCCATCTACTGATAAAATTACCAGCCTATTTAATAAGATAAATAAACAATTTAGCAATTAAAATTTAAAACAATACTTACTCCTTTCCTACATGCTTCTGTGTCTGAGGAACAGGTTCAGTCAAACATATACTAAATTCACGGCTTCTCAACTGATTACATCGATAATATGTGATCAGACTATAAAGACTGTCAAAAGAAATGGTGTCACCCAGGCAGTACTTTGTTTGTCTCCTTTCTTGCTTTGACCTGATATGGCAGTGATTAACTGTGCCCTGTCGCCAAAATGACAAAGAATAGTCGCCAACAAATGTTTCACTCTCATGAACAAGGAAACTGCCATCACCTAGACTTGAATATCGATTCAGAAGTTCCTGGGCTTGCTCGCGACCACCTGGTAGCTTCCCATGAAACCATTTTTCTCCAAAATGAAGTTCGTCATAAGGAACATCCTAAAAAGACAATAAATAACTTGCATGCAAAAAATCTGTATGCAGAACATCAATTCTTTAAACATAAAAAAATGAAAATCGAGAACTAAAATTTGCATGTTGAACTCTCTGAACCCGGCTAGAGTGAGAAATCCATTGCCTCAAAACCTGGAGTGAAACGAAAACAGAATGGAATCGTCACGTTCTTTACAGAAATCCCAGGAGGTAGACACCTATGGTTGCCCGATCAATTGTCAACAAAGAAAAGAGCTACATTTTTCCTAAGAAAGTTCGGGGAATGATACGGAAGTTCTGGGAATGGCTTATGAAGCAATGGTGAATTTGAATGCTGAAAGGAGTGGTAGCCTTCTCTTCTTTGAAACTCCAGGTGGAACTGAGAAAATATTTTTAATTAATTTGATCTTGTTGAAATTCGATCTAAATGTCATATAGCTTCATCAAGAATAACTACTTCACTTCTGGATAGCCTCCATATATCGCATTCAGCATTGTAGTTACCTCTGAACTTCGTTCAAACTGAGAATCCTATGTACAATATAAGCAAAAGATCTGGTATCTTAAAAACTTAACATTTGGGATGAGTGTACAATCTAAAAAAAAAGTTTCTACTCTCAATCTTGAAATTCTCCCATGAGCAATTGTTGCGTGTTCTAGAGTAGAAATTCCAAGCAATCTTTACATATATGCGCTACATGGTGAGACTGAAAATACCATTTATCTGAAAGCTTTAGAGTAGAAATCAATGAGGGTTCAGGTCCTGAAACCTCTTAAGAGGTTGAATATTAGAAATCATTAATTCGAATTTCTGTCAATAGATGGAGTTAGGTTTGCTAGCTTCTAGGCTTAATATCCTTTGTTTCTGATTTGCTTCGATGACGTTGTTTTTACTGGTATATTTGGCAGAAGGTAATGCTAATTTTATCTTCTTTTTCTATATTGGATTTGTTAAAGAAGACTTTGTGAAGTTTTCCGTATTTAAGAAAGGTTTTTTCCTGTATTATTTCAATTATTGAATAAATTCAGGCCACAGAGGGATTATTATTTGACTATTAAGTCATTCCCTTGACAGAAAATTTATCCATTTTAGAACTCCGATGGCACTTTGAAATTCGCTATTCGTGTTCTCTTTAATTTTTTTTATTTTATTTGTTTAATCTGAATGTGTTATAATTTTTATTGAAGCATGATTTTTGTTGTTTGATTGTATCTTAATTGGTTAGTTGATTATAGACAATATTATTAATGCAATAACTGGATGCTGCTGCGTTGCGCGCAGAAGATATATTGTTATTGTTTATTTCTTTTTGTTCTTCTGTAATTTCTTTTTTGTATAATTAAAATATCTTTCTTTTTATTTCATTGGAAGCTGCTGCATTTTTGCAACATTCTGTTTAATGCAAAGTTTAATTTTTAATATCTCTTGTTAAATTATTTCACTTGTACTAAGAACTCAAAAAGTGTACGACTTAAAAGTTGATGCGTTTTGCCTTTTCCTTCATACATATAAAGCAAATAAATGTGAGAAAAGCCGCAGTTATAATGGCTAGCTAACTATATATCAATACCTCTTTTATAAGTGTGTCACTATCTTCATTATCTTCATCTTCAGAATATTGTTGTTCTTCAGTGTAGTACATCTTGCTTTGTGTAAGCATAAAAAAATGAGGCCTCCATTTAAGATCTACAGGATCCTCCAAGTAAAGAATACCATTTTTCACAGCATTGCTAATATCTGCATCAGTATCTACAATAACAATATTTTTTTCAAAAATGCATGAATAATACTGGATATTGTATGAACCGTTTGATTTTAAAATGGGACTTCTGCAGACCCGGCCGAAATTCCATTTTTTACATCTTCAATTTGATGAGGTAGATGCATCATTTGGTATAAACCTGAAATTGTGCCATTCATAGTTATGTTTTAGCAAAGCATCGAAGTTTCCGTATGATGTTAGGAGGGGACTTCTGTACTGAAGACCCCATTTAACATCAATTTTGCTGTTCATCGCTAGATGACCCATGTACATATTACAAGGAAAAATGCTTGACCAATGACTTTTATGGAGAAACATGGCAAAAGAACAAAAATTAACGTTTGAAATTTCTGAAAATTAATTAAACCATTTTGACATTTAATGCACAGAGCAGAACTACGTCTCTTACCCCCGTACCCGTGACCAGACCGGTCACAGAACGGTTTGATGGGCAAGACACGGGAATTTTATTTAATTAAAAAAGAAAAACAAAATAAACAAAAAGAAAGAAATATTTACACCATGTACAGCACAGACATTTTCACTTTTACACTATTAGTTCGTAATAGTCTTTTTTTCTTTAGATGTTGGTTTACCTTTCTTTTTTTGAAGGGGGGAGGGAATATCCAGTAATTTGGAGCTTGTTGGTTCAGCTCGCTGCAGCTCTAACTCCGGAAAAATACAGAAATAAATTTAAGATTGCCCACTGATCCTATGACGACCACGAGAACGATTATGACTAGCAAAATGGATGATATCTACAAGACTATAAAGAACACCATCGCTTATGACAAGAGATCCAAACCTACCCACGAGAATCTTCAATTAAACCTCAGGAGGGCTAAAATTCATTTGCACCACATTTTTTTATTAATTTTTGTTCTTAAATCTGAATTTTGCTTAAAAACAAATAAATTTTACGTTTTATTTCGTTTATTTGAGTTTAAATTTATTAGCAAATAAACAAATTTTGAATTTTATTTGAGTTTAATTGATATTTCTTGCTTTATAATCGTTTTTACCCTGAAATCTTTTTAAAATCTAAATTTTACTTAAAAACCAGTTCCTTTCCAAATTTAAATTTATTTGCAATAAAATAAACATTTTATTTTATTTGAGTTTCACTGATATTTCCAGACTTTATAATAATTTTCCTTTTTTTTCTTTATATCTGCATTTTACTTAAAAACGAATAACTTCAAAATTTATTTGGGTTCTTTTAAATTTATGTTTATTTGAAAATGTATTAAATTTATGTTTATTTGAAAATGTATTAAATTTATGTTTATTTGAAAATGTATTAAATTTATGTTTAATAGAACATTTTATTTGAGTTTCCTTGATATTACTGGCTTCTAATTATTTTTCCCTGAAATTTCTTTCTCTTATAAATCTGACTTTTACTTAAAAACTAATAACTTGAAAATTCCAATTTACTTTGAGTCTTTAAATTTCATTTACTCACAAATAAATAAATTTTGAATTTTATTTCAGTTTTATTGATATTCCTGGCTTTATAATAATTTATTCCCCAAAATTCTGAAACATTTATACTGCTTGATGTTAAAAGGAGACTTCTGCAAAATTTAAATTTGAATTTTTGGAATAATTAATAATTGTAATATTTTTTGTTTGTCGTCAATGGGTTCATTTTCTACTGTAAAGCACATTAGAGATATATTGGACCCTAATTTCGATATTGTTTATAGCCCATTCGTTTTTTCTGCTCCTGTAAAATTTTAAAAATGTCAGAAGTGCCCTTTTAAAATCAATCGATTCATATACTGAATTTATAAAATTAATGAAATCTCCAGAGCACTTCTAGAACACAAAAGTTGTAAATCAATCTTGGCACACTTTCCTCCACCTTACTCGTAAAAAGTAATTAACCTTGCAAAAAAAATTCGACGGGAAGTTGTCTCTGCGAAACGGCCGCTGTGATTGAGAGGCGTATACTTACTTACCTTACTTAACTGTGACTTTCTGTGAGTAAAGTTGTTCTATGTGAGTAAAGTTGTTCTATGTGACTAAAGTAACTCTATGTGACTTTGACCTATTCTCTATGAACTTCCTCTGTTAAATGAAACTAAAACCAGCTCATCTCAATTATATCGATGGAAAGGACAGCTCAATTAAATCAACAATTGTTAATAAAAACTAATTAAGGACAGTTAATTAATCGATTACTCAACTGTCACTTTCTGTGACTATGTGACTTTGACCTATAACCTATGCTCTATGACCTCTCTCTGTTAAATAAATTAATCTGAATGAATTAATTAATCTGAAATGAATTAATTATTAATCTGTTAAAATCCAGCTAATATACCGCTCACAACCGATGCGTGAGCGCGCATCGATAGCTGTGACGTCATCAAAATGTTTAGTGATTTTCATCAAATTTAAAGCTCGACTGTGACTAAACCGTAATTCCAAATTCTAAAATTCTTTTTGCAATCTTCAATGTCAACCTTTGTCTGTTAAATGAAACTAAAACCAACTCTCTATATTATTTGGTTGCGGAGCTATAAGCGTTTAACTTTAGCGCGAAAACCGTCATAATTTTTTCCTTTCCCGGCACACCATTAGACCGCTATGGAGAGACGTAAGTCTACGTCAAAATACCATGATGAAATACCATGAAAACGCAAAAAATTGGGTTTACTTTTCCTACTTTATATCTTACAAAAATGGAACTCCAGAAAGCAGAGATTAATTTTTTAGTATTCTACTATTAATATGCAAATTTCAATTAATTAATGTTATTTATTTAAGATCATTTATCATTCAATGTAGATTTTCAGTAATTTCATTTAATAAGATGCTTCACTTTAACAAGAATATATACTTGAATAAGCATTGTTAAAAAAGTATCAACATTTTTATTAAATTAATCTACCTGAATTTTCACCTGAACATTTAGCTTTACATTATTTTTTTAATCAATAGCCAAAAATTATAATCACAGTGGAAACTGCAGGTCACGCCCCTCACTTATTTATTTTATTTTTTTAAGGTGATGAGGACAAACTTACGGATCCTACTTATTGGAAAACGGTAATATAAAGTGCAGGAAATTCGCAGAAGTCAACTGTACTCAAAAATCATCTGTCATATTGATATTCATTGTTACACATATCCAATAAAAAGCCATTATGGTTGCAGAAAACCATAGTGGGAACAATAATACGGTCAAAAAATCACTTTAAATCAATTTTTTTAATATTTGTCAAAAGTTAAGATAGTAGATATTTTTAAATAATATTATACATTCAGCCCTAAATGCTTCCATCTGAAGTTTCTGAATTAAAAATGTACTATTATCATGATATAAAAGTGCATACCTTCATCCCTTTGCAAAATTGTTTTCTCTTCACTTTCATCTGGAAGTTTTTTATGCTAGAAAAAGAAAGGAATGTTTCAAACAGAGAATAAAAATCAAATAAAAACATGAAAAGTAATAGGTTTAACTCCACAAAATTTTGCTATGCTTCTTGGACAACTCCAACCAAGATATAAACATTAATATACTGATATGAATAAGAAAAAATATCAAGTAATTGTGATTATAAAAGAGGAACAAGTACAAAGTGAAAATTTTACAAATACAGACATGTTATAGATTACAGCTATGGGCATTTAAAACTAAGGTATAAAGTACTGCCAGTCATGAAAAAATGTACTCATCAGATTTTGAAGAGTTACAAAAAGATATACCATAACAAAGAAATTTTGTTTGGTAAATTAGATCTTTCTTTTTTTTCCCAACATACTCTAATTCATCTTCCATCAAATAAAATTCGCAAGAATGATGATTTACATAAAAATAAGAAAGGAGGACATTATGTTAATATTACAAATATATGGAGGGTTTGGTTTTTTGGCTGTGAACTATGAACTAATGTCTTTCTTTTTCATATATTCTGTGTCACATATCTCATTTTTTGTTGTTAATTTTCTATCACTACTAACCATAGATGACATATATATTAAATTTTTAATATTTATTTCGTATGGCCGACAAAGCAAGCTAATACATATAATGAAATGCATCAAACAAACTACTGCTAAACAAAAATATCACAGGTTAGACTTGATAGATATAAGTTCTAAGAAACTATAATGAGTGATATATATCAACCTATTACCTTAATAATAATTCTTCTTTTTAACTGGTCAGGTGATGGCATCTGTGTACTATCTCTTTCAATGGGTTCTACTAAGAGCATATCTATAGGAAAAAATGAAGCAAATTCACATTTAAAAAACCATTGAGTTTATCTACTCTAACTGATTTTTATAAGCCAAATATACAATATCTAAAGGTAAATCCTGAATTACAAAAGTTTCCATTTAGAAACTTTTTGCAAATAATGGTTCATATTCTACTTGTTTTCAAAATACTGCTAATTTTGAAACATATAAAAATGTACTCTTGAACGTTTTTGGATATCAAATCATCATTAAAAAAATGTAAATTTCAAAATTCAGATTAAGTATTTAGAAATTAAAATATCTATCAAAAATGTACTAAAATGAGGATTTAAATATGTATGTAATATGTAAGAGTATAACCTAAATAATAATTTTATCTTTTGGTACTGAACAGGATCTCTATTAGTCAAATTAGAACAGGTGTAGCAATCAATAATAGACTTCAAAAAACAATTTAACAATTCTCAGTCTAACAGATTTAATTATGTGAACATCTGAGCTAAGAGTCCACTTCCACAGCTTCATCTCTAATATTAGCACATTAATAAACAATTAATAAAATAATGTTAATAAATAATGACATAAAATTTTTCAATTTAAATGTAGTAATACAAGTTTATTATTAAATAAACTACTTAAATGATGGAAAATTACAAAGATTTTTATTCATATATGCAATAATAATTTTGTTGGTGTAGTCGTTAAGTAAGGAACATGCCGAGTTAATAACTATTTTTCATTTATGATCACTATATGGAAGAGTGGCGGAATATACGTACATCTCGTATGAAAGTTTCAAATCAAAAGAGAACGGAAAATCCCTACGTTCTCTCAGATAGGGGATTAACATATAGACACGTGATCAAAGTGAAGGGAATATGAGCTATTTTTAGTAAATTACAAAAGTGTTTTAGGGAACAGTCTGACGCCAAAAAGACGCCGTTCTGATTTTTCTGTGAGCGCATGGAAGCGATTAAAATATTCTTTTAATAATAAATGTGCCAAAATGCGTGATTTAATGTACCTCCAGCGCGGGAAATAAAACGAAACTGAAGCTTAAGAAAAGAAATTTTGGAATACATTAGTATTGTACTAAGATTTTAAAATATAATATTAGAATTTAAAGTAAAATTAAGTGAGATTATTACATATATATTTTAATAAAATAAGTTACCTCCAAAAACTTCAAGAAACGCTGCAGCCATATATCTTTGTTGAGTTAAAGAACAATGGTTTTCAATCGACAAAATAACTGGATACCTAAATAAAAAAAATAGTAACTATTAATGAGATTGAATAAAACAGGGTTTAAAAGAGTACATATTAAATCATAGAACTTCAAAAAAAGTAAAGTTATTTTTGCAAAAAATTGATGCCAAGAAAAGAAATACTAGTACTAAATATTTTTCTTAAAAAGTAAAAAGCAAAACCTCTTACTCAGATGTGACAAATGCGTGGTCTTTGATCGTCTTGATAACATCTATAAATTTAATTTTGCTAGTCAGTGTAAGTCCATGATATATATAAGGCATGTTATCGGGACCATCCAAGCAGTCCACTATAAAAGATTTTAAGAAAGTGATTCAAAACATGGAAATCAGTGGCAAAAGTTAGTTGCTGAAATCTCATCAAATGGAGTGCAATAAATTACACAAGCACGAATGATTTCTCCATTCAATGTATATAATTTGCAAATTAAATCAAAAAGAAAGTTAAAAAAACATTTCAGTCCGAGAGTTTCCAATATTTACTAGCATAATCAAACATCAAATTCACTAGAGGAATATCAAATGTAACAAAACTTTCAAAACAACATTCTAAGGGGGAAATCTACGTTTATAAAACTATAAGCATTTCAGTAGCTTAAAATGCAATTTTTACTTTCTCGTATACGAAGTATACAAAGAGAAAGTATTGTAAACGTCAAAAAATTCGAACTCGAGATTTTGACGAATCTCCACGTTTTAGACCTCCCTGATTCCGAAAAACACAATTTTGGAATTATGTCTGTGTGTGTGTCTGTCTGTGAACACGATAACTCGAAAACTATTAAAGCTACGGGGATGAAATTTGGTATGTGGTCTTTAAACATAATTTGTAGCTTTCTATCAAATTTTGGACAAAATCCGTCAACGGGAAGTCTGTCTGTATGTTCGAGGTCATGCGAACGCTATAACTCAAAAACTTGAAAAGCCAGATGAATAAAATTTTATACACAGTTTTATCGTCATGAATGTAGGTCCGTATAAAATTTTGGGCCAAATCCGTCAAAGTGTTGACTGTCTGTCGGTCTGTATAATCGCATACTTGTTCAGTTTTGAAACTAACTCCCTGCGTATGCCTACTGGTGCGTATTGGAGAGAGAACGGACGCTCCGAAACTTGGCAGTTTGCCAAAAACCAATTCTGGAGCGATTTTGTAAGGAAGCAAACATTTAGGGAGTCTCGCCAGGTCCTGTTGCGCAGAAGAATGCGCAGGGGATTTGAATTTGTTTTGATCCTTCAAACCACGCGTGGTTCCAACTTTGGTTTACTTGCGACGGAAGTTTATTTGACGTCTTTTATTATTCTAGTTTTCTCTACATGTGTTAGGAGTATACGAGAAAGTTTAGGAGAGACCACTCCCGCTGGTTGTAATCTAAAGGTTGATAAAGAAAAATTATAAAGATTTTAAGAAATTGACCAGAATTTTTTTTTCTAGAACTGAAATCCTTTTATATAATTCCTTACCTTCTCATATAATTTGAATGGAATCTTTAAAAGATCATTTCAGTGTATTATAAGAATACTTTAAAAGCATTTTTTATACCAAGTTTGCAAAATTAAATTAAACAGTCTCTCAGCTATAACGCTAGCAAAAACAGATCTGTACCTTTATTTGTTATTTCTACATACAGGGCAGACATAAGCATAATCATACCATGCACTGACTTATTTCATAAACTCAAAATAACAAGTTATTAGCTCTGTTAATTTGTATCAGATTTGTTGTCTCATTTGTTGTGTACAATTTCAGCTTTACATATTTTATTACATTACATACTTGCTGGGTGGATATTAGAAAAACATTCGCTTTTGTGACAATACTGAAAAATTTACTTTAAACCGAGTAATTTTTGCCACAAATAAAAGCAAAGAATGGTCATTTTCTAAACATAATTAGAAAATGTGTCACTATCAAGATAAAAGTTAATACGATAAGAGATTAATGAAATTAAATGACTGATAATTAATGGATTTCATATGATGTAAAGAAAAACCCTATACGTGAGAAATCACTGCCTACAAAGATTTACAATGAAAATTAAATACCATGCTCTAGAATATCAGTTTCAAGTAAAACAAATTTTACTTGGTGGAATTCCATGCAGAGTCACAAAACATGCAGTGTTCCATTTAATTGTTTATTTTGAAAATAATTATAACTAATACCAGCCAATACATTACATTCACGATTTACATGGACCAAATATCAGTTCCCAATAAAACAAATTTTACTTGGTGGAATTCCATGCAGAGTCAGAGAACATGCAGTGTTCCATTTAATTGTTTATTTCGAAAATAATTATATCTAATACCAGCCAATGCATTACATTCACGATTTACATGGACCAATAACAATTTAATTTTTATCCTCAGACGAACTACACTAGGAAGAGAAAAAAAAGACCTATATGCATACATTCAATACATCGACATCCCATTCTAAGGCACCTGGCGTAGGCTTCAGTGGATGATTCTGATGTTACTTGATTACCAGTAAGATAGCTAAATGAAAGCAAATAATTAAAATGAACATTTAAAAACTGTTATTAATGCGCAACTAAAAAGACACTTTTAATGATGTATTTATAGTAAAAAAGTCATATACACACTGTGGTATTCAATACGCTCATTTTATTACAATTTATATATCAATTCAAAAACAATTATTTATAGCTTCAGAAAAGATATGAGGTTTTAATAGTTATAATAACACAAACAATAGAGTTTACACAGCATAAAAGTTTTTAATTCATATCATTCTCAAAATTATTTATGTTCTTAAAAAAATTAATTTACGTGATGTTTAATTTAATTTAGCGTAACTCTGCATTGCAGAATTTAACTGTTAAAAAGCTGTGCGCTTAATGCTAGGTGATTTCTTTATTCAAGCCCTGGTTTTAAGAAACAACAATTTGGAAATTTTCCCTCGTGATTTTGAGATTTGTTTCCCGTCCCTTTTTTTTCTGTTTCCAGCTGCCTTACGTTCGCACGTGCGAAGGTTTCCCTTTCCTGTTGGGCATTCAGGCATGAAAGTGCAAGCTGTTCAAAAAAGCTGAACTCTACGCAAATACAAAATTCACCACAAAATCGATATATACACAAACGCAAAGGCATAAGATGTTACTACTTAAAATACATACAGAAAAAGCAATTAAAAGTAGTATATATAAAATTTTACTTGCTATTTTTTCTCTATTTGAACAGAATTTTGATTTTTAAATACCATGCAAGAGGTTCAAAGTTCCTTCTATTTTCTCAAAGTTGAACAACAACAGATAGTATCATAACAAAATTGCATACTTTTTAAAAATGAAGCAGCTTATTTAAGGGAGGAAAAAAAATGACAAAAGCGCCTAAGAATATATAGTATCATATGCAGTAGAAGATCTTTGTAACGCATAACTTGAAACCAGAGGTTGTGTGGTTTATAGATTTTTGTATAATACAGATCATTTTGCATATCTCTAAAATTACCTTAGTAAACATTGCCAATTATGCTCGTAACAAATCATTAGATTACAATTTAAAATACAAATGATTTTGCCTCACAAAGATATACAATTTAATTATATTTAATTTTCACAGAAATTAATATTTCAATAAATTAGCAACAAGTACATTAACACTACAGTTAAAATTGTTCTCTATTTGTTGAACTCTGAAAATAATCAAAAGAACTTGACATATTATACAATTTTATGTTTTGAGAATTAAGAAATATTGTGCATTGAATAAATTCCTTTAGATCCTGAAATTTTTTTGGTGCTGCTTCAACATCTATTCTAGAACAGCTGTTGTATTCTGTATTTAAAATATAGGAAATGATTTCTTCATCTCATGTATGTTAATAATTTTAGGTTTATGATCTGTTGTTAAAAATTCCAGCATACAATCTTCATGCATGTATACTAACTTATTTTGAATAATGTTTGAATTCAGCAACTTAAAGATTGTTTAATAATTGCAATACTTTCTTTAAAAAGCATTAAATTAAGGACATAAATATGAAATAATCTCTCAAGCTTAGAATGCTTGGTTATAAATGGTATCAGAGCAAAGCTGGCAATTTACAGTTCCATTTATTTCGATCTTCTTGATCGAATCTCTTACTTTTACTGCTATCTCTTCCACGTTCGTATTGTTACCTTTCGCCGGCAGTTTAATTTTCATAGATTTATTCAACCACTCGAATTTAAATTTATTTTTTTCGTTCGCATCTACGGAACGAACTTTATGTTCATCGTTTAAGTTAATCTCCATTTTGGTTCTTGGTCACACTCACAAACGCTGATCTTTACAACTGACGAACGTAACACTAAAATACAGTATCACACGTGCGATCCGCCAAACACAAGACAAATGACAGTAGTAGTAGAAGTTCTTTGCATAACAACCGTTAGCATTCAACCCGTGATTCAACATCGGCGATAGCAGCTCACTGACGTACTATTTCAACAAGGCGTGGCCTACTCGTAGAGCGTCGTCATTCGGCTATACGGGAGAAGTTCCGCCTTCCTCCATTACGCTGTGTGCCAATCACTTGAGGTGATAGATACGGCGCGTAAACCCCAGAGAATGGATCTCTGTTTACTTTGTGACGGAGAGAAAATGGCGTTCTTTTCGGATTCAGACATAGCTTCCACCCCACCCCCCACATTTTTCGGTCACGATTTCTCGACGGTTTTGCATCGATCTCAGAAACAGCCTGAAAGACATTCAAAAAAGCGGAAGTCTTTCATGCCTGGACATTGCACATTCCTTTGACCATACCATTAAGGACATCTGGGATTCGAGGGACATTAAGCCATTTTCTCACGAAAGTTTCACTTTTTATCTAAATAATCCTAGGTGGCCCAATTATGGGACGCATCCTGTTTTGACCCAGCACTGTTAATTGGCATTCGAATCCAAGAAATGGTGTAAGAGTTATCGTTTTGAGAAGTTTGATCAGTCCTAGAGAGCCATTAAAGAGAAGGAGTGAGCGACCCCCTGGAGTGAGTTTCCTGGGATGTAACAAAGGGAACTCCTTCCAGTGTCAAGCAGGAAAATATAATTCACGTTAAATTAGCCCGTTTAAGAGGGGAGGTTATTTTACCATGCGGGTTCAAATCGAACCCTGGATTGGTGGTTCTGTCTTAGTGAGGGGAGAATTTTTGACCAGTAGTGACCGGTTCACTGAGAGGGAGGGGCCTGGAAGTTTGTATTTTTTTGGCGATAAAAATTATCTGTAGTTTAGGCTGATCTTGGCGTATTTTTTTAAAAGGTTAATGATGGTGGTGCGAATCTGGATTTTAGAAAAGGCTTGAAACATAAGGAGTATGAAAAAATATTTCTAATTTATATATATTAATGGTTTTTTCTGATTTTATTTTTTATAACTGTTTAAATATTAAGTTTTTTTATTCTGATTAATTAGTTAGAATTTTTCTTCATAGATGGAGCTAGGTGCTGGCTTCTAATTCTTTGTTGCTCCCTGTGTATTTGGCGTCGCCTGGTTTACATTTAAAATTTTGGCAAAGAGTGTTAGGTTTAACAAACTCTCTAGTATCTTTTGATCATTCATTAAGGATTTTGCATTATGATCTTTCAGAATGTTTCTCATATTAATATTGGACAGGATTCAGGCCACAAAGGGTATACTTTTGATTTATAACCTTACCCTTGATAGAAAATCTTGTGTAATTTGGAATCTTTATGGCGAGTGGTCTTCGATAAAGTTCGCCATTCGATTTCTCATTCATTGCTTCCTTTTTGAACATTTTTTACTTTCTAAATTAATTTTTATGTGTTTTAAATATTATCGTTTTAAACTTATGTTGATGCAATCAATTGAGGCTGTTTGTTGGTGCGCTCAAAGATGTATTGTCATCGTTTATGTTTAAATCTGCTGTTTCTTATCTATGCTTTTCTTTCTTTTTTAATTTTAATTTTTGTTTAGTATATCTATTATTTGCTTGAAACATAAGTTTTCTTTGTTTTTTTTTTGCCAGTTAAGGGAGCCAAGGGGTTGATTATAAGTGGATATTTTTTGGGGTTTTAAAAATAATTAGAAATTGAGAAAAGTTTAAAGAATAAAATTCATTTTGAAACAAAAAATTGAGCATCCCACGTATGTAAATAATTTTAAACTATGAAATTGCAGCACTGGCTGCAATAGAAGAGTGAGCTTTCGTATTTTATAAAATTGTATGAAAAGAATGTGAAATGTGTGCAACATACACACTTAACCCGAGAGAACGCGCGCCTCCTTAGCGAACTTCAAGACGGGAGGGGGTCATAGAATGACCCCAAACTGAAATTCAATCCTGCGCTGTTAAAAACATTATATTTTTAGTTGGAAAATAAAGCTTTTGACTTTTAGACATTAAGAATAGAGTCCTTAACACAAATCAAATCTACTCCATTATTATCCACTTATAAAGCACAGATTTCTAGAGGTTTTCGTGCCGAGTCCGTTTTTCGTGCATCGCTTTCACGTGAAAAGTTTGGTGCTCATTTCTCGATGTATATAGTTTTGTGCACTCTACAATTAACTGTTTCTTGTTATCGTCGATGAATAACTCCCAACTCTTCACATGGCTTGTCACGTCTTTCGCTGGTCCTTTTGTTCCAGGTAAGCGCGACACAATATTTTGCCTAAATTTTGTTTTCCTCCACTGTACGCCATCTTTTGATGAAAATCATTCCGAATTATTCACTTCCTCATTTAAAGAATCTCCGTCCTCTTCCGATTCCGTATCATGTTCGCTGAAATTTTCGCGATCCGAAAAATTCTCTCTAAATCATCCTCAGGCCCATTGTCAAAGTCTGAATCTTCATCAGTTTCAACTTCAGCAAGGAGTTTACGTAAACGCTCCATTTTCTTTTCGTATGCAGTCGGCATTGTGAGCAGCAGGTAAATACTTTTATTCGGAAAGGACAGCAACGAACTGGCGTTATCATCTGCGTGAAATAACTGGTCTGTGGAACAAACGGAAGGACGCGCGGGGTCATTTCATAACCCCAGTAACTGACAAAACGTGTATTAGGGACGAAAAATTCCCGAAATACTTTCGAAATACTCATAAAAGGCAGAGGGGGTGACTAACTCAGCTACTGAAAAGAAAGGAATGAACAGGTGGCTTATTTTCTAGGAATCAGTGTTTGGCGAAGGCTTGGGGTCATAAAATCACCCCCTCGCGTCCTCCCGGATTAATATACATTGTAGCTATGAAGTATTTTACAATATAGCACAATATTACTCATATTGTATGATAAAATGCACTTTTAAAATGAAACCAGAAGACAACCGACTAGTAAAGACATTTTGAAATTTAATCGCAAAGAAAAACACATACGTATTATGAGATGATGCAATCCAATAATTGACTAAGGGCTCAGTCATGTCTTGATTGACTTCACCTTGCTGGGCATCCCATGCATCATTTTGCTTAGAAAATAGGAAATCTATAAACTACAAAAAAACATTTACGTATATTAACTGCAAGATCTTAACTTGCAAAGAATAAATATTAGAAATCCTAAGCAGAATTTCTAAGGAGGAATAAAACACATCAGGGACAAAGAATTTTCCATCAATCAAACCTGCCAGTTCTTTATTCGACCTTTCAAAGTGAATTTGATTTATGCTTTTCCAATACTTATTCAGGCAGACAGCTTTTCAATTTTGCTTAGACAAAACAAGAGAAACCTGCTTAGATAGGTTTAAATTTTTCCAATGATCTACCAAGGTTTTTCTTAAATTCTTTTATCTACAACCACCCTTAGTCTAAAATCAATTTTTACTATCCAAAATTCAAAAAAGAAATAAGAAAACGAAATTCAAATGAAAAAAAAATAATTAAATATAATTAAATAATAATTATGAAATTAAATAAATATTACTTATTCAGCGAGATTAGTTTTAAACAAGTTTTTATTACAAATATTGCAGAAGCTGAAAGGAGAAAGAGCTGAACAAGTTTTTGAATGCCCATTTGGACTCATAATTTGTATTTTAAGAAACCCTGATTTATTTTTAAAAATATATACAATATATTTTCTTGTAAATATAAGCAAAAACTCGAAACGCTTATTGATTTACAAGTAGAAAATAATCTGAAATTACACTGAGATTCCCATTGATGCACGCACAGATTTTTATTTTATACTACTTTTTTTTAAAAAAAAAAAAAGTTAAGATTTTGTATTAGTAATACTTTGAGCAAATATTTACATCATTTTCTGAATTCAAAAATAGTACATTTCAGCGAGTACTTTAATTTTCAGTCGACTACTAAAAACATTTGCATTACAATGTGTCACTATAATTTGTATTCTAAAGAGCAAATGCTTGGATTTTACACCTGTTCTGAGAAAAATGTTTGTGAAAATAAGTATGCAGCCTTCTAAAATCAAAAGGCAGCATCTGAAAATAAGGTTTTGATTGTAATATGCAATTTTGAGAAGAATGATTTTCCTTCACAGGGAAAAGCAAACAACCTAGAACCGCAATCAGTTCTTTGTGCTAATTATATTTCTAAAAAAAACACTGATTGGACATAACTTGTATATGCGTCACCTGCAATTTATTGCAATACAGTAAAACTTTGATTACCCATCACCGTCCAGAACAGGGTTGTGACGGATAACAGAAATATCTCAATATTGTTGCAAAAGTCTTTCTGTGGGTGAATGGTGTAAACAGTCCAGCACGCAGAATAATGGAGAATGAAGGTTTATTCACAGATATGCAGGAAAACACGCAGCACAGGTAACAGGAAACAATAGATCTTGCACAGATTAGCAACGTACACAGGCAACAATTCACAGGTAATAACAATTCAGCACTTTCAGATTTAGCCACACAAACAGTCAGCAAATCACTAATAATGACAGTAACAGCACTTTCAATGGCGCTCAGCTCACCAGCTTTCTAGATCGCACTGCAGACGAAACTCCAAAGTCGTTCCAGTCGATCAACACACACTACTTAATACCGCTCGGCGTATAACAGCTTACTAACTCGCACAGCGGATAGAACTCCGAAGAGATTCCAAAGACGTTCGCACTCCAAGGCGATCTCAGTCGATCAACGTTCACTCACTCCGTAATCCAAGCGCTCTCCTTATATAGTCTCCCCCGCCAGGCCGTGACGTCATATGGAATCATATAGTACATTCAAGCGTATCTCCTCTCCTAATAGTGATATCGAGAAAATTCCAGCACCTTTGAGATCTCATATGTAGTCGCCAAGTCGCAAACATGGTCGCCAAGGTCAGGGTCCCAGGCGTGGCTGCTGCCAGTCATCCCATACTTGCCAGTGTTAAACTCTCTTCCCAACCATAAGACCCACATTGCTGGGAAGCGACTTTCGATGTTTGTAACAATACATAGTATAGTAACATGATTTCACTGCTGGCTTGGTATGAAAATGAAAATAAATTCTTTAAAAGTGAACAAGAGATGTGCAAAAAACTTTTAAAAAAACCGCTCTTACCAATAGTTCTCAAAAATACTATAGATGGCGCCACTGAGACCTACAGAGTGCAAACGTAATTTTGATAATTTTTTTTAAAAATTGATAATTGAGAGCTCTAAAATTATTAAAATATTGCATTCTCATCAAGACCCAATAAGTATACAAAATTTCAGAACTCTAGTGCATTAAGAAATGAGTGAAAAATAGATCAGAAAATCCCAACCTTACATACATACAAACATCAAACATTTCGAAGGAATAGCATTTAACAATACAGACATATTGTATTTAAATAATAAATCAATATAAACTTAAATAAAAGAATAGTGATGTACCAAAATTGTATTGCTACAGTATAATCTTACAACTAGATGACGGATAACAGAAACTGAAGGTTAATTGAAGTTTTACTGTACTCAAATTACCTTAACTTCAGATAAAGTTAGTAGGTTTGGAGAAAGGAAAGAACACAAACAAATTTATGTTTAAATTTTATCTATAGCAAACCTCAGGGACAGTAAAAAATGGCTCCTGCTCATCTCTAATTGGATCTTGAAGATATTCTCTCATGAACAGGCCAACCTTTTGCTCATCTAAAGCTTCAGGGTCCTGTAACGATGACATATCATAAACATAGAGTCATGTTAACAGGGAATATTTAAAGCTGTTTTAGTTTTTTACAGAAATGACAAAAAACACCAATTTAATATAACTTTCATTTCGGATTTAAGGAAGAAAATCTACAAGCTACTGAATTTTCTTTTTATAAAAAGCAAAGAAAGGCCTATACCTTACGTTATTTTTGCAACAAATACCATATGTGTTAAACACAAAATTAAGAAAATTCAAATTCACCTTTCAGTATTTGATATCAACTATCAGTTAAACCCTTTATATATCTCTACAAAACAAGAGAGATAAAAGAATCCCTGCAACTTCCAGAAGGATACTTGCTGAGGCAAACAGAAAAATCTAGCTTTTTACAAAAAGCTCAATTATTTTGCAATACAATTGGCTTATTGGAGAATTATCAAGCAGTTTTTTTATAATTTATTTTAATTAACTTATTTATTTCCTATGTTAATCTTTCAATTCCTATCAAGCGAACTTCATTTAATATAGAAAAATAAAGAAGTTTGAGAATCATTCAGTGAATATATTTAAATTGTTATCCCGCAAACAAACCGTTGATCTATCTACTGCTATCTAGGATGTCTACTGCTGGAGTATTTAGTAAATATTATTGGCTGCCAGCTTATATTCAATGACGTCAAGCACTACAATGATATCAAGTGCTGTGCATGTACTACTGAGCAGTTCAGAGTTAATGAAATCGATTGATAAAGCATCTACATATGAAAACAAAAAACTGCACGCAACAGAAACATACATTATCTAAAGCCAATAACATTCACAAAAGGCATTCAGATTTAGGCAGAAGTCATCAGCATTTTCAGCATGATGTGCAAATCAAGATCTGGATGCAGTATTTCTTGACAGTCACTTTCTGTAGAAGATCATCCATCTAAACAATCCCTAGGTGACAACTGTGAGTGAAAAGCAGGCATAGGTGGATTTGGCATCTACTAAGCACATGAATAAAGACTAAAGATATTCCAGATAGCAATTTAGTTTTCAGCAAAGTTGCAATAATCTTGCTCTGCAAATCTGCAAGCTTGTAACAAGTTCTACACGGCAAGAGTGCAAGCTTGCAACAAGTTCTACACGGCAAGAGTGCAAGCTTGCAACAAGTTCTACACGGCAAGAGTGCAAGCTTGCAACAAGTTCTACACGGCAAGAGTGCAAGCTTGAAACAAGTTAACGCAAACGAGTTAGTCACCACTCGTCGAACTTGTCACAAGCTTTCCACGTCAATTCATTGCAAACTATAGCAAAAACACAGTACGGAGACAACCTCGGATTTGGCAGAGGGTTGTTTGGTTTCATTAGATTAGCATCCTGTTCTGAAGATACATAACAGCTATTTTGAGACAGATTCCTGTCATTTTGAACTGTTATTAGATGACAAGGATGATCCGCTCTCCAAACTTCCATACCAGTGGGAACACATTCAACCCTCAACAGATTTAACATGCAGCAGGCTCAGATACACGCCAGATGTTCTCTGGAACTGAGTCTTGAACAAGCGGCCTTCTGGTTTTGAAGCTGAGATTGTAATACACAGGCAGAGGGTGAGAAGGAAGCGGGAAAAAATTGGCTTACAGTTTCAACAAAAATTAAGATGTAAATTACTTAAATATTGTTGGCCTCATATTTATGATATAATAAAATAAATGCCTATATTACATAGAAGAATGCACAAATGATAATATAGAAAATTTGGCAGAAGAAAATACATTTTTCAACGTAACGCCTGCAATTTCCAGCAGAAAACTGCATTCTGCAATTATCTATTATGATAATGAGGCACAGTTATAAGCTACAAAGCACAAATTGTGATACTTATCAGCTGAAAAATGTTTGTAAAATTCTAGCTGCTACTGTGTATAAATTAGATCGCCCAACTTTACTGGTTAGTCTTTAGAAGACCAGTGAGTTTTCCATACACAAACAGAGCTGAAATTTTAATAAATAATTCGTTTTTATTTATTAAGTTTAATTGAGGAAGCTTTAAGGATATAATTCAGTCTCTGTCATGTGGTCTCAGTTTATTTAACAACAGGGTTTTTTTAATTGCTCATCAAAGTTTATACATAACATGCATTAATACATATATAATTAATATGTTTATTTCGATCGAGTTCCTTTTTTAAAATTTATGCGAATTTTAAATCCTACTAAAAATAACAAACTTTTTTCCAGATTCAAATAATATTTTAATTGTTTCTAAAACACGGAAAATTTAAAAATCTAATGAAGATTACGTACTTTTTGGCACACCAGCAAAAAATTTTGGAACCACTGTAAAGTAACTATTAGCCCATCTTTTGAATGCTGACCATCAAACAACTGAAAAAGGAAAGATCGATAATATCAAAAATAAATATCAGGAGTTAATACAAATAATGGATATATTTCAGTTCATTTCAATTAGTATAAAAAACCTAAATAAGACAACTGCTGATAAAAACGGTAGTAACTTTCTATCCTATCAATCAGTTAGCAACCAAACTTTGAATAAAAAAGTAAATTAAGAAATTTATAGGATGGAAACACAATCAACATATTATCTACATTATTAAAATTCGACTGTATGTATGTATGTGAGGCTATCTTCTCATTAACTGCTGTACCGAAAAGCGCGCCGAAAGTACCAAAAGATAGGGAATAATCGGAGAAATCCATTTTGACCATGTAAATTCCGTAATTATAATTAGTCAAAAAGATATTAATTAATAAAAAATTAATTTACAACGATGCTTTTCATTTGTTGCAGAGCAATTCAAACCATTTGCATTGTTTAAACAAATATTTAATTGCGTGTTTCTCTTTCATTGTTGAAAGCTGCAAAAATGCAATATGAATCCCTCAACAATGCAATATGGATGACGTTGTGTGTAGGTGTTGGTATTTGATACAAAGAAACAGGGAAAATTAAATCGCTCAAATTAGGGTTTTTACTAAAAATGTTGTTTTCCGTGTGGTTTAACTTTGAGATTTCTTGTATGCAGTGCATCTTGCTCCACGCGTATATAAACTGGAGGCTGGCATATGAAAAAATATGGATCCGAGCAACGCCGGGTTATCTCCTTCCCTCCGTACTAAAGCCAGAAAAAAGAATAATTCGGGAATCGGATAGACCATTCATTTCTCCAAGACACGGTATAATTGTTTTTACAAAATAACCGTTTGCTGTATTTTTGGGATATTTTTAAAAATAAGTCGATTTCGTCGCGTTAACGCGGAAGGAATGTTTTTTCTCCTTATTTATTTAGGAGAGAATGTTGGGCATGTTTCATGTCATCTCACTTTTTTTCTCTGCCAGGGAATTACGCATTATTCGAGATAGCCCGTGCAACGCAGCTAGTATACTATTTAAGATTTGTTTAGCAGATTCAAAAAAGGCTTCTCCCAAGATATGGCATTGATTTTTTTCCAGGTTATGATGAATCTTTTTCTTCAAAATTGCTGCTCTTATGCAAACAGGAGATAAATGATATTTCTAGCATTTTGAATTTTTCCTACATTGGTGCTTACAATTTTTTTATTATTATTTGAAAGAATTTGAGAAATTTGTGCATAGCAAATTTGCGGCACTGAAGTGAGAATCATAAACACTGTTTAAAAATCCACAAACTAATCATCAGCTGTCATGTAGGTAGCATGGCATATTTTATTTTCAATGTTGGAGTGTGTGCATTTAGAAATTTGATCATTCCTCCCTTCATAAATATAATATCTGTTTGATAGAGTTCCAAATTTTTTGTATTTAGTTAACAAAAACATTTTTCCAGCACGTTTCTAAATTTACAAACGGGTAGACCTCCATATACGCCCCAAATGGAACAAGGTGCTTTTATTATTAAAATAAATTCTTAGTATATTTTTACAATATTACATAATGTGATTTTCATATATATAACTAAATAGGAGATTTCATTACATGGTATGATAACTTAATCAATATTTTGCACTTCTGCACATGTGAGGTTATTTTCACCAAAATAGGGGAAAAGTGAAAAATGGAAGGGGAGATGTTTACATTTTACTTAGTGTGACTTAACAACGAACTCCGGAAATGAGCTCATCTTACTCAATGCCTGTCACCCCTTTCCGGACTAAAATCGTCCAAAAGTGATAGTCTCGGGATATTGAAGCAGTCAGTATAAACTTATTTTTGGTTTGTGTTTAATGTTATCTCTATCTTGCTCATTGGCATTGGAGATGTGTGAATGCAAAGAATGTCCATGGAATATAAAGAAATTTGGTTAGATATCCAGTTATTGAATAAAACACCCCAAAAATCTTTCCCAATGGACGAGTTTTCTGGTTTGTTTTCTTACATTAGAAACCTTGACTTTATCTGCTGGTATGTTGGACTTCCGATTTGAAGATTCCATTGACTTAGCATTACACCGGAATTGCGTAATGCAGGTAGTTAAATGTGAACAAACAAAGCAAAAATCTCGTCCATATGATCTCCAGAAAGACATCTGATGCAAAAAGTTCACATGCATTCTTGTTAATAAGAATAAGCAGTAATTCACTGTTGGCTCTCTTTGTTCACTAATGTTCTGCATTCAGTTATAATACCATGCATATTGTTACAAAAATCGTCTGGTGAACACAGTCCAATCAGCAGGATAATAAAAAAATAAAGGACTTTTTATTTCACGAATATCCCAGAAAAGCAAAACGTAGCAAAAATATCAAAATTAAGTAGCACTTTTAAAGACTAATAGTTCAAACAGGCAGCAGATCACTAATGAAAAGCAGCATTTTCAACAATGTTTTATCAGCTCACCAGTTTGCACTGCTGACCAAACTCCAACTGACTCACTCTTGATTGGAGCGCTTGCTTTTTATACCCCTTCCAACAAGAAGTGACGTCGCGTCACATAGTAATTTCTAGAAGGTTCTGGATATTTCTGCTCCTTGTAGAGATAAGACCACAATTCATGAACTTTCTAGTAGTTTCGTTTTGTCGCCAAAGTCACTAAAATGGTCGCCAATTTCGGAGTTCATTGGCTTGGCTCCCAGTTAAACCTCTGTAAAACTCTCTTTCTTGCCATAAGATTAGCATGTTAGGGAAACGACTTTGCAACTTCGTAACAATATAATTAATGTCTGGATGACATTTTTTCTCTAAAACAAAATTTCAGAAAGATAATGCATTCGCACTTTACAAATCTAGAAATCCCAGAGTTTAGAATTAAAGAAATCTGGATATATCTTGAGCACAATCACCCTTGAAAATGATGCTGGGGCGAGTCCTTATCTGCAATAATGGTTAATAACACCCTTGACATTCAAGAGTCTACTGACTGCAGGATTATTTACAAGGCATGCAGAGAATCCCCAAGAAATGAATCAGAAAACCCACAAATAAAAAGAACTGACGCTATCTAAAGACCAATCAAAATGATCCAAAGAAGAAATAGCATGATTTCAGAACCCCTATCAGAAAAAGAATGTTGAAATCTAAAAAAAAATAACAGAGTTATCACATAGTTAATTACACTAATGTAGTTGTACTTGCAAGATAAGTGAAAAACTATTCAGCATAATAGGTTAATTACTCATCGTAATAACTTTGTACACCTGCATACTTGACAATTTACAGGTGCATTCCAACAGAACAGGGGTTACAAACCTTTTTTCCCTCGAATATCCTTTGATTATTCTTTTTGTTTTCGCACACCCCTTGATTATTCTTTTTGTTTTCGCACACCTCTTTATTATTCTTTTTCGCACACCCCTTGATTATTCTTTTGTTTTAGACACCCCTTGATTATTCTTTTTTTGTTTTCGCACAATTTCGATTTATTCTTTTTGTTTTCTCACTTTTATTATTTCTTTTGTTTTCTACCCCTTGATTATTCTTTTTTGTTTTAGCACACCCCTTGATTATTCTTTTTGTTTTTTCACCCTTGATTATCTGTTTTGTTTTCTTGTACCCCTTGATTATTCTTTTGTTTTCTTGTACCTTAATTATTCTTTTTGTTGCTATACTTGATTATTCTTTTTTTTCTTTCTTGTACCCATTGACTTTTTTTTTGTTTTCTTGTACCTTGATTATTCTTTTTTTATTCTTACTATCATATCCAACTCCTCCAACTAACCATCTGTCTATACAAAGAAATTTTATCAATAATGATAATAGCTTTGTTACCTTAAAAGTAAAATGTCTCTATTAATAACATTTGCAGAACTTTTTGATTTTACATTTTATTCCATTTTACAATAGTATTAGTTAAATGCCAAAAAATGAAACCAGCATTCTAATTATTTCGTTTTAACTTATATGGATACTAAAATTATTACTTCGTCATAATCAACAGTTCAAATAAATAGTGTATTCACTTGAGAACAAAATTCTCCAACTCTTAATCCCTTGTGGTTTTCTTGTTTCTACCATTAACAAGTTTGATTTCACAGTACCCCAAAATGGTCCTTCGTACCTCCAGGGGTACGCGCAGGCTTGGGAACCTCTGCAATAGAGGGATGAAACAGTAAGAAGTTTAAAAATATTTGAACATCCTGTTTCAGTGTTTTTAAGTAATTTGCCTTAAATTAGCTAAATAGTGCTCTATATCAAAACTAAACGAGATACTACACAGATTTCACATCAACAGGAATAATCCTTGCTTAAAGGTAGATTTTATATAACAGGACAGTACTTAATCACTTGGCTATCAAACATGGGATCTTCTCATTATTAGAAGCAAATCTCATTATTATTACAAATTATACGATACCACTGTAAAGCAAGCTTCCACCTACCTAAGAGTTCTGGGATGAAACCTAGCTCAAGCAATATGCACATGGATGATCGTATGGGATCTTCCTATTATTATGAAGCAAATTCTGCATTATTAGTTAAATTATACGATAAGTCACTGTAAAAGCTTCCACCCCACTACTCTAAGAGTTCCAGATGAAACCAAGCTTCAAGCAATATGACATGGAATCTGTATGGATCTTCCATTATTATGGAAGCAACTTCATTATTATTAAGCAAATTATACGATAAACTGTAAAGCAAGCTTCCACCCTACTCTAAGAGTTCTGGATGAAACCTAGCTAAGGCATTATGCACAGTGGGATGATGTATGGATCTCTCTGTCATTATTATGGAAGCAAATCTCATTATTATTAAGCAAATTATACGATAAGCCACTGTAAAGCAAGCTTCCACCCTACTCTAAGAGTTCTGGGATGAAACCTAGCTTCAAGCAATATTCACTTTATAGATCATGCATTTTCATTTTATGATTTTTATCAGCCACCATATTGTGTCCTTGTTTGTGGAGTAAATTTATAAGTCTATGTCTTGAGCATTTTCTCCCTTTTTCTAATAAGTTTGCAGTTTCATCTTCATAATTATGCCCTGTATTCAAAATTGACCTATTCTGCAGCAAACCTTTAACACAAGTAATTTCAAAACAACGAACTACACAAACAGATCTGTTTAAAGCAAATGTCAGAATCTAAATTATTTCAAACAAAGTTAACACTCAGAACATAGGTAAAAATTAAATTTAAAAGAAAATTGATGGTTGTTTTACCTCTTGATCATGAATTAATTCATGAAAATTACGATAAAATGAAGCAAAGCCTTGGCAACCAATTTCTCTCTCTCTTCTAGAATCAATATCCTTAAGAAAGACTGAGAATTAAAATACAAATACAAAACAGACTCGACAAATGAGTTAACAAATGTTGAAATCTAGATTATTTCAAATTAAGTTGACACTCAGAACAAAAAGCAACAATTAAATTTAAATGGAAATTTATAGCTATTTTACCTGCTCATGAATTAAGTTATAATAAAATGAAAAAAAGCCTTCGAAACCGATTTCTCCTATTCTTCTAGTATTAACATCCTAAAGATAGATGCAAGATTAAAAACTTGAATCTTAGCTAGTACTTAAAAAGTATTGAACGCACATGACAATCAAGTTAACATGATGAAATCAAGATTTTTACTTATTTAAAATCAGTCAGTAAGTATTACACAAGGGAGTCAAAAGTCTTTAGACAAACTTTAAGTGTGGTTCAGTTTAATTTAGTTACATTAACCTCCCTTTTTGAAGCGACATGAGTGCTATTTAGGGACGGATCACGTAATTTTGAACCACAGTCCGATGACGAGGACAACAACTGAGCTGGCAACCAACACTCCAAACTTCCGCACACACACCAGAAGAAGGACATCTGGCCCCCCTATGCATGATTTAATGTGCAACAGTCCCACATGCATGGCACATCTTCTGTGGAATCAGGTTTCAAATCTGGAACCTTCTGGCCACGAGGTCACCGTGACCCAAATTTAAGTGTAGACCAGGCATACACAGAAGAACATGTGGTCACAAAAAGTAAAAATGTAAGTGTAAGGTGCGCCAAACTCTGACAACCCGCCGTTCCTTCGCTCCCTTCTGGCAACCCTGATTTCTGGGGAGGCGGGGAGCGGTAAGTGCCAGATTGAAAGAGAAAGGGTTGGAATCCCGACCAGGACGCATGTTTACAAACCCTACTTTGATACACCAAAGGCAGGAAATAAGCCAATATGATTGGCTAGCGTCGATGAAAGTCTGTGACTTCATTCTTCGCATTCGCACTTAGTTTACCGAAATCATAATGAGAAAAAAGAGTCGTCCTCCTTTTCAAAATGATATATTAACTGAATGAATTCTCCATAAATGAAGAAATATACTTACACGAAATAAAATCTTGGAACAGCTTTTATATACGGTATCACTGGTGATATTTCATTATTTCGGCGACTTTTTTTTGTGTAAAAAAACATGGCGACTGTTTTGTTGAACATTTTGGTGTTCTCTTGCGTACGCGATCCAGGCAAATTTGTTTAACTTAAAAAAAATCAGTGGCTTCGCTTTCAACAAAGCGGAAACCTCGTAGCTTAGCTTTTTTATTCAATGTTACGAATCTAGGTTTTTTTTAAAAAAAATTCCCCAAAACGAGAATTTCCGTATCTTAAACTTAACTTTAACCAGAAAGTTTCCAAAGTCGCCGAAATAACGAAATATCGCCAGTGATATCGTATATCAAAGCTGTTCCAAGATTTTATTTTGTGTAAGTATATTTCTTCATGTATGGAGAAATCATTCAGTTAATATATCATTTTGAAAAGGAGGACGACTCTTTTAAAGCTATACCGCAGATTCCCTTTAAACAGGAAAAGGTAAGATTACATTCGAAACTAAACTTACCGGCTAACAAATCTTTCTCCTTCTTAGACATGATTATCTTCTGTTTCAGTTGATATTTATACGAATTCCAAGTTCTTTTACCCATTCATTGATATCCGCCATTCGTTTTCAAAATTTGGAGATGAACTCTCCTCAGTAACATTCAAGCGAATTTGCTCAGCCAAATTCATGTTATAATTAATTAAAAAGAAAAAAAATCTTATTACTAGACTAAATAAAATTGCGAAGTATGTTCGTATCGTAGTTCGGAATTCGCGAAGTTCAAGCAACAGAAACATAAACAAAGTTCGCATTGAATGACGTCACAGATTTTCAGCGGCGCTAACCAATCCTATTGGCTGATTTCCTGCCTTTGGTGTATCAAAGTAGAGTTTGTGTTCAACGGTCAACGTATAATTCCTTTAATTAAATTATTCCCCCATCACTCCTCTCCCCTTATGAACTATTGCTTTCTTGGAAGCAGTCAGTGAGCATTGTTCCTCTCATTTTCAACTTAATTATCTCAAAAATCTTCACTCGGTTATGTCAAAATCTTTAATTAAATTCCCTTTCCTAAATTATGATGTGGAGGTGCACGTGATTTCTTTTCACAAAGCGGGACTCCGTAATCTAACCCACGTTGACGTTGAGTAGAGTTTGTAAATATGCGACCGGGACGGTAGTTTTTCGGATGATGGTAGCTTAGGGTTTAACTAGATTCAGTTTACTCTCATAAGGATAGCCTGCAGTTTTCAGTGTGTTAAGATGTTTTTGTATAATTTCTTGTCATTTCTTTTATGTTCTATGTTTGTGTGCTTCGTGTCTCGTTAGTATCATATGTCAAAATAAAAGTGTCGAGGCAAATACAAAGCTTAATATTAATGCTTACACTGAAAGACTAATGGAAGCATCTTTTTGTTAAAAAAGAACCCAACCAGAGGGTTACAGTAAGACTAATAGTTGGGTGCAACAACACAGTAACAAAAAGAGAAGGAGACCAAATGTTACAGGACAGCTCGTTACAGAGAATGACTTCCAAAACAAAACTATGGAATGAGCATCTTTTCGTAGAAAGAACCCAATCAGAGGGTTACAGTAAGACCAATAGTTGGGTGCAACAGCACAGTAACGAAAAGAGGAGGAGACCAAATATTACAGGACAGCACGTTACAGAGAATGACTTCTAAAACAAAACTATGGAATGAGCATCTTTTCGTAGAAAGAACCCAACCAGAGGGTTACAGTAAGACTAATAGTTGGGTGCAACAACACAGTAACGAAAAGAGGAGGAGACCAAATGTTACAGGACAGCGCGTTACAGAGAATGACTTCCAAAACAAAACTATGGAATGAGCATCTTTTCGTTAAAAGAACCCAACCAAAGGGTTGCAGTAAGACCAATAGTTGGGTGCAACAACACAGTAACGAAAAGAGGAGGAGACCAAATGTTACAGGACAGCACGTTACAGAGAATGACTTCCAAAACAAAACTCTTGATCACCTCCTCCAACGATATCTGATAGGTTCTCTCATTGAGCCTTGTTGGCAATAAGTATGGGTAGAGCAACACAATGCCAATCTAAACGCTGATGATGAAGTGTATTATGTCGTCATTTTTGCTCGTGGATTTTCAGACTCCCATAGGTGCCAACCATGTACATTAAATACACGACCCTTGAAAATGTAGCTTCTTTCATGAAAAACCTCAAACCAGAAAATCAACCGGTATTATGGCTGTTACTTTACTGCCAGAGCGACTCCTCTGGAGATAATGTATTAAGTTTGTAACCACATGATCCTGTGAAAAAGAAATGACTCCTCAATCTGTATGCTTGACTTACTTCTACAGTTTGAACAAAAGACTTTTGACTCACCCTGTATATTTTAAATATTGCATGATATTAAAATTGCAAACAAACATTTTATTTATCTGTAATACATTAATTACAAACCTGAAACAATTCTTCAAGCCTAGCAGTGGTCAGTTTTATATTTGTCTTTGATAAAAATGCTTTCAAGTCTTTAGTAGTTATCCTAAATGAAAATAGATAAAAATGACCTACAATTTTGCACTCTTTGTAAAGATCCCACATCGCAAAATAATTCAAATTCTAAGAAAAGCAATATACACAAATAAAAGAAATCTTGAGTTAAAATTCGATTTTTGGTTTCAACTGTTTTTAGATAAAACACTTATTCTACAACTTGCATGACTTGTGAATTCTGTAATAGCCATTCAGTGTACAGTTTCTTTTGATATCATTTTTCTGATTATCAATCATAAATTTACTTATCAAAAAAATCACTCTATATACCCAGATAACAATTTTAGTTTGCAGCAATTTTGCTCTGCAAGTCTGCAACAAGTTTGACACGGCAAGACCGCAGGTTCAAAACAAGTTATCGCAAGCTTCGAAATCACCATGCGACAAGCTTGCCGTGTCAAGCTCATTGCAAACTAATAGAAAAAATAGCCTCCCGTCAGGGGTATTAACTATAGGGGGCCGTCCATAAATGATATCACGCTTGGAGGGGGGCCGTGAAATTATGACAGTTTGTGACAAGGGGGAGGGAGGGTGTAACAAGAAGTGTGACATCACACATTTTGCTTAAAATAAAAACATTTAAAATCAGCAGATTAAATTTTTAAGTTATTTTAAAATTGACAGAATTTGAGGGTATTTTTTTAATCGGGACTAAAACAACTTTCATTTGATTTTTTTTTTCACTTATATTCCTTCCTTTTCGAAAAAGGCATTCAGAGTAGGTTCTGGGGATATGGTAGCAGCAGAAATTCTTCACCATTAGAAGAAAACCTCCCTCTGTCACACCCTTGAAATGCCCAACAAAAGGTACATCGCCCCACCTGGGTGAGTGGTAGAACTTTTAGTGGCACAAACAGGTTGATCTTATTGAGGCATTTTTTTTTTTTATTCAGTCTGTTTAAGAGTATTTTGTGTTCATAAAGTAAAGATAAGATTTAAAGTAAAATATATCAAATTCCAAAATACTACTGTTTTCAATTGGTCTTTTATATTAATATTTTATTACTATTGTATATTAATTAGGTTTTTTGTTGTAAACCTTAATCTTATTTCAAACATAATAAGCACACATATAATCATTATTATTATGCTCACAAATGTCATTAAAACACATAGTTAAAGTTTAAAAATAAAATTGGAAATATGATCTATAACGTAGTGCTTTGTTTCTGAACTGCAAGTATATGTTTATGTAATATAGCGTGACATGTGACAAGGGGAGGAAGGGGGTATGGTGAAGTGTGACACTTTATGACAAAGGGGGGAGGGGGTCAAAAATATTGAAAAGTAGTGTGACATCATTTATGGACGGACCCTAGGTATATTTAACCCCTGCTTATATTTTTGCCCTTTCACCAAGGGGCAATGCAAATCTCAGTATTCGTGGCAATATGGCCTTGCTAAAGGTCAGAAAATTTTATGCATGCAAGCAGGGTTATTGATATCTTTTTTAGGGAGTATATACGAAAATCTAGGAGAAACCACTCCTGCTGTTTTTTCTCTGCACAATGTTTTTTTTGTATAAATTATATCAAACAATATAAACTTCAATTTGAAAATTAAATCTTGTATCCTGTGCATTGCATTTAACAGGTGAAAAAATAAATATATATTTTTTTTATTTCAGTCAGATTATATAAAATATCATCTTATCTATAATAGAAAAGGCCAGGAAAATCGGTGACGATCACGTGGTTTGGTATATCTACGTGCCAAAGAGATGCAGACCAGACAGTCTGTCTACAAATTAGCATACAAACCGGGCACTGTTTTGATTCGTGATGATTTAATATCAAATAGAAGTTATGACAGGGGAGGGTTTTATTAGCTGAATTAAGCAGTTTCTTTTCTTTTTTATTTTATGTTTATTCGCCAACGCGGAACTCCGTTAATATCAAAATGAAGTTATACTAGAATTTATTTTTCCACTTCTCGGAGATCTTTACTTTCGTTTCCGTTAAAAAGGTTCTTTCTTTTTCGTACTTAATTTCGGAATTGAATATTTATATATTTTGCAAAACGAAAGTTATTGTCATTTGATTCATCATTTCTGTTTTTCATTCTTTTTTAATTTCTTAAGCACTCTGCCAATGCGCATGAAATTTTCTACTACAACTTTCTTTAATAAATCTGTGACTATCAGATCCGAGATATTGTTGGCATGCTAAAAGCACGTCTTAGGCGGGCACAAATCTTCTAGTTAGTGATAAAAATTTAGCAAATTTAATGATTCAAAATACATACACTCCTCTTAAGTTTTCCATTGTATAAAATTCTTTACGAAGCCATCTTTCAACTAACAATGAATAGGGCGCATTGGAACTTTCTGCAGCAAGCTGGCGAATACCGTTAACCAACATTTCGCATTCGTGCTTTGATGCTATAGAAGTAAAAGTTTTTAATAGTAAAACAATAAATGCAGATTTATCATGATATATAATGAGAAATATTTGCAGAATATAATAATATTAGCTTTTCCTTCGTATTTCATAATCTACTTTTACATTTTATTGATCAATATTTTTTGTCATTACTGTATTAAAGCAATTGTATAAAGCTTTTATGAGTGACTAGAAAATCACCCGTCATGGTATGTCGGGTGCAAATTGCCTCTTCTTTCGAGAAATTTCCCGTCAAATTTGACTCGTTTAAATAGATATATATGCGAGAGAAATGTTTAAAATTGATTGAAAACAAATAAAATAAACATTTGTTTTATGACAGGAAATATTGTTTTTACTTACATATAATTTACGTAGTTCTTTATTCAAAAAACCTCTTGGTAAACAACATTCCGTGTGAAGTATTTTTCGTTGTTTAACAATTTTCCTTGTATTTCAGATATATTTGTGTAAATTATAAGGTTGCCGAAAAAATATTATCAAATTATATCATCACGATTGCACTAAATAATGAGATGCATCGTTGTGTCCAAACTATATCACGCGCATGATATACCACTAACGTAATTTACTACTTTCTTTTAAAAAGCTGAAATTAATTTGAAATACATATATGATTAATATAATTTAAAATTTCTCGGGAACTATTGATCATAGCGAGTTAAATTTTATATCAATCGATAGAAAATTTTATTTCACTCTTTTAGAGCTATTAAATTTAAAATTAGAACGACAATTACTCTCTTAAATTTAAAATTACTGAAATTTAGGTTTTCTAACAATGAACTAATGCTGTTTAACGTCTCGCAGTGCTATGGCGCGAGTTTTATTGTTGGTGACGTCAGAGCGTTACCCAGAGATCCGGGCTGTTATATTAGCAATTGTTTAATCCTTCATGAATTTAAATGCTGTGTTAAAAAGAACCCCTCATTCATTGCGTTGGATTTCAAATCATACATTATAAAATATTTGGAAAACTGGTTAAAAACTAATTATATTCTGGATTAAAGAAATAAATAATCAACTGATCTTAAAGTATTTAAATAAATTGTTCCATCTATTTTAATGCTCTGTACCATTTATACTGGCATTCTAACAATATCAGAATGCTGAGACAAAATGGCCCATTACAAAATGAAAATTCCAATGCAGAATTTTCTTTTCTGCTCCTGGTCTTTTTCATAAGTGATTGTGGGTTTTTTTTCTTTCGCCGCTTTAAAGCAACTCCTGCAACAATTTCTAAACTTCCTGTTCATTTATTCTCGAGCAACTAAACAAATTATTATCGTTATTTTTGAAATCATCCAAACTACAACTTAAGAGAAAACAGAATAAATATATGAAAACTTACTAATGCAGGACAATGATTTCAAAACGAAAGAACTGCCATATAGTATAAAAAAGCACTCATCGTTTTGAAATTTTTTAGCGTCTTCAGCCCATCTTTGAAAGTCTTTCGAATTCTTCCCAATACGAACTTCTTTTACTTCCCGTAGATCAACTTTGAAAGAAAAATGAATTCAATTAAATAATTCTTTATTTAAAAAAACTGAAAATATTAAATCATCTTCAATATCACTACAGCTACATTTGAGCTGTTCTATTATACTAATACATATAGTCAAAACATCAATGTAATAATATCCACCCAAAACCTGTTGAATTGTAGAATATTTTTTCTACATTTAAAAGATAGTCTTTTTTTCTTTTCATTTCAAGGTAAAGTTTAGAAATGATCAATTTTGTAAAAAAAAAAAACACCGTTATGCAGCATGCTCAAGAAGCAAATATTTCTTTGTTCTATCTCAATATCCTACGAAGAGCTTATTTCTTACTTTCTTATGCAACTTTTTGAAAAAGCATTAAGGGAAAACTGCACATAATACATATGTCTGATATGACACTATTGTATTAGCAAGACTTCAATTCAGTCTTAATGAGAAAGAAAACCCCATTTGTTTACTTCGGCACTTTTTCGCCTAACCTGAAAAATATTTTGCACTCATAAATACAAAGCAGAGATTAACTCTTACTTATTGATTAAACTATTAGATCGATTTCTATAATTCATTGATCATAATACATAAAAAATTTATACTTTAGTAAGAAATCATAGTAAGAAAGGAAGAAATTACATTATTTTTTTGGAAAAATTACTTCAAACTATAAAATTTCAAAAGTAGTGAAGCTGAATTAATGCAATAATCACACAAGCACCAATTAAAATTAATATAAAAGTATATTCTTAATTGAAAAGATATTAAATTATTTAATATAAATGTACAAATTCATATTGCAAAATATACGTCAGATTTAATAATCCACAAATTTAACTATAGCTTTTCTGGTCAAAATGAAACTGGTAGATCAAATTAACTGCTTTTGAAATGTCTCTCATCTTTCAGAAAAGAAACCTAGATGTAATATAATGATCATATAAAAATTAAATCAAAATCTTTTGTCTCAAAAAAGAATAGGAAAAAGTAAAAACAAGGTTTTATGATGATTTAGCCAAACTTTAATGGAAGAAGTGATGTGGTTTGCTTGGAGCAGAAAGAGAAACCACTTATATATGATCAAAACTGAAATCTTGAATTCTGCATTTCTTATCATTTAAGATGCAGGAAGCATAAGTTGTAGCTACAGGTTAACACTCAAAATTTTATATTTTAACGAAATTATATACTTTGCTACATAATCACAAATCTACGTAAATAAGAATCTAGATATAACACAGACAAAAAATACCTTTAGATCATATACTAAAAGATACTAAAGTTATAAGAAAAATATTTTTAATGCATGAATTTATCTCAAATGAAGTCTATTAGCCGTCAGTCTGAATTTTATATAACCCAAGAAAAATCATTAGACAAATGGGTAATATTCTAAACGTTCTTTACTATAAAATTTTCTACAAAGTAAAATTAACCAGAATTTGTCAATGATATTTGCAAGCAAATGAATGGAAGCACATTAAATTTTAAAAATATATTGAAAATAATTATGTTATAAAAAGCTTAAATAGGAAATCAGTTCAAGCTTTCTAAAATGCCTTTTCATCATTAAAATATTAATCTAGTGTTCATATCAGGCTGGTAAAAATTTGTACAGCAATTTTTCATGAGCTGTCCATGGTTTAAATTCATTCACAAGTTAACTATTTATAAAGTCTTAAAACATTATTTATTATTTTACTATAATTCAAATAAATATTCTTTAAAAAATCAAATACTAAGTGCATAGTAGAAGGATGTTTCAAAATTATGTATCCTTAATATATTTGCAAAAGACTTCTATTCTAGTCTTTTTCATTACAACAGCCTCAATAAACAGATTCATAGAAACAGTCATCAATTATAGGAAAGTTTGAATTTTCTTATCATAGACTTTATTTTGATCTATGTATCATGACTTGTAGGTATTCATTTTAATAAAAATTATATATCAATTTTAAAAATATAGCAAAATTATTATCAAATACAGGTATGAAAGTATTATTCTATTCTCATAATTCATCACTATTCAAAATTTATTTAGAACTAATCCATTTTTTATCAGTGCAAGTTTTTCATTTTCAGGTTAAGAAAATATCAATTTAGTTCCCATCCATAACAAACACAGGATTGTTTAAAATAATTTCATTTAATTAGGTAATCTACAGAATAAATATGCAGATAACAAAAATTGAGAACATTTCATGAAATCGGGGGAAAAAGAATGTGTATAGACGAAATATGATGAAATTGATTTGATAAATGAAGTGAAAGAATTTTGCAGAACAGAAAAAACACATTATTTTAAGCAAACTGAATTTTCAATTTAACAAAAAGTTATCTCTATAAACATCATGACAGAGAAAAAAAGGATTAATTGCAGCAGATAAGATATACGATCATAAAGTAAGCTTATATAACACACTGGCACTCTCAAAAACCCTGCGTCCAGCAACTTGTTTTAACAGAAGTATTTGATGGGTTTCAAGCTTTATACAGAAAGTCACTCTTAGAGGCCTGATTTTTAAAGTTAACAAATTCACGCCTTTTTCTAATATCCGATATATTTGTTCATTTTCTGACATTGATATGGGAAAAGAATTCAAACAATTCGCATTTGAAGCCATTTAAAATAGTTTACACTTTTGTGTACAAACTTTCAGTGAACGCGATTTTCTTTTTAAATAAGCACAAATAGAATGAGCTAACGACGGATGTGACGCCATGTGAATATTTTTCAAGGAAGAACACACGTGAATGATTCATCGAACACCGGAAAAGAAGAAGAGAAATTAAAAAATACTTCCTGAATGCACGATTTCCAGTTTCATCACAAATCGGAAGTTTCATTAAATTTTTCGAACGAAACAGGGATGAAAAATTCTCATTACGGTGTAATTAAAATTCTGAGAAGTTGTTAAAAAGCAAAAAGCTAATTTTTTTAGCATTAAGAGAAGTTAAATTCGAATTATTTACGTTAATACTTGTATGGACTGTTGATAATATAGTGAAATCTTGAGAAAAAAACGTATCTTTCGTTTCTGAACTTAGTTACCCCTTAGTGTAGAATTTAACAATAAAGATCATCAAACGCCCAATCAATTCCATTTAAAACTTGAATCTTTATTGCTATGCCGTTGATACTCAAGTCAAATAAAATTGCATGTTGAAGTTTGCGGCCGCATTAAAAGTCGGCTGGCTTTACTTCTAATGATCCAAAGGGTTGAAAAGTCGGAGAAAGAGGTGCGGTGAAATCAGAAGTGTCCGACCCAAAGTGATTTAAAATTAAAAAAGGAAAAAATTATTTGTGAAGAATTATTTGAACTGAGGACCGTAAAAATTTGATTGAAACACACCGCAAGCAGCTTGAAATTTTTGTAAAATTATTTGCAAATATATCACCGAAGATAGTGACATTACGTTTTACGACTTGCTGATAAAAATGCAGAAGATGAGGTGACTCAATATGATACATCGATAAGTTAAATCGCATCTTAATTAACACGCACTGTAAAATAAAAATAAAAATTGGATCACTGGGAAAGCCTTGAATATCAAGAAGCATTCGCCAGTAAAGTTTTACTTCAACTTCAACCTCAAGATTGTTTTGTAAATAATTCCATTTTGGATTTATTTTGATGTATTGAGACAAAGAAGATTTATAGCAAGTACGTCTCAATCCCAAACTATCAAACTTTGATGAAAATTTTTAATTTTATTAATTTCGTTTTTTTAATTATTATACCACTTTTTAATTAAAAGCTAAGTGTGGAAATTCGTTTATAGGCGTCCGTTTTTTTGTTGAGTATTTTAAAAATTAAGAACTTCGATAATTATTTTTTATTTTTAGCTTTACCAGTAACAGTTTCAAAGTACGTTAGTTTAGCATTGGGAAACACGAAAGCGAAGTCATTTTACTAATTCCGACAAATTTAATCTTTGTTTTAAAACAGAATGTTGGAATTAGTTAATTAACTTTAAAAAATTTGGATACTTTCTTTAGTTAATTAACTTTAAAAAAATTGGATACTTTATTTTCAAACTAAATAAACTGCAACAGTGGTGATGAATTGTTCTGAGATGTACTGGTTCTAAAATAATCATGCATTTGATATTAAGTAAATGTCCACTGAATATAAATGGAATGCCTTAATCTTGCAGATATGAAAATAAACTTTTAGAATGAATAATTCAAATTAAATTTATATTTGAATTTAATCAAGGAGTTCTATACTTTCAAAATGCTCTTGTGTTTGTATAAAATCCACTAAATGATTCCAAGAACATTACAAAACATGTTTACCACTGTTTTACTACTTTTCAGAAATTTATCATGCCACCTCCAGCTGAAAAGTTACAGCAGCTAGAGCATTTAGAAAAAGAACTTGCCAATGCTTTACATGCTGCAAGTAAGATATTGCTTTATATTTCTTAATTTTGCAAGAGTTATCATGTTTAAATGTGAAGTACAGTAAACTCTCGTTACAGTGATATCCAATGCAATGCTGAATGCCTCTACAACAATACAATTTTGTGGTCCCTGTGAATTTGCATAGAACATAATGCTAACCTCCCCTCAACCGATATTCTGTGCAGAAATAAACCTCTGTACAAGAAAGTTTTTGTTTTAAATTCTCGACACCTTATTCTTCCTCTGTAACAATATTTCTGTTTCCAAATACCCGGAAATGAAAGATCATACCACCCAGAGCATTTCCCTTTTTGGAAATGGATACAATAACGTAGTCTACTTGAAGGCAACAGGTGTTACTCTGATAGTGACTCATGACTACCACACATTAACAAATCAAATGCTTACTGCTTTTGGTGTGTGTGATTCGAAGATTTCATGGAAGCTCTGTTCAGTTTCTGAATTTCAAACAATTCTGAGTTTCAATAAAAAAATGCGATATTCTTTCATTCACGTCTGAATTCTCAACTAAGATGGCAACTATCCTTTCAGGATAAACTGAGCATAATTAAAGAAATTGATGATGGAATGAAGCAGGTTGGGTGCAGCCAAGAAATACAGACTGTCGCAATCCACAATTGCAACTTTTCTGAAGAAGAGGAAACAAATGGAAGAGGTTGTGAATTCCAATTAAATCAACCCTCGGAGAAAATGTCTGAAAGTTGCAACAAATAAAAATATTGATGCTGCCATGGGCTCGATACTCATAAACATCGAAAATGAAGCAGAAGAGCCTTTTAAAGCTGCAAATGCGAAGCAAGCGTATGACAATGTTGGTGGGAGGTTATGGAAAAAACAATTCGTAGTTGTTGGAAAAAAGCGGACCTTTTTTCCATGGAGGATAAAAAAACTGATAATGAACAAAATTCCAAAAATGGTGACGTTCCAGATGCTGTAGAATGTGTTTTGAGCCTTCAAAAGTTTTTAACTCAGCTTGAAGAAAAAAGTTGCAAAATGTCTGGAATTAACGTGGAGGAATATTTAACAGCGGATGGTCATCTTATGGTTTTTGCAGGAGTAACTGAAGAAGTTATTCTGTCCGAAATCAGACGAAATAGAAAATGACGATGAAGAGGATGATGATGATGAAACAAATCCATTGCAATCTTTATTGACATCCCAGGAAGCTCTTTAATCAGGTTCACAGGGATGAGATTCTTCCACTTTTTGGCGGATTTCCGCTTTTTTGTTATTTTGGAATGCTTTTTTTATCTTTTTTCCTCTTGAAATTCCTTTTTTATTTCCGGATTTCCTATTTTTTGCCCCTGAAAAAATTTGCTTTTTCTTCCAAAAATTCCGCTTTTCCACAAAGAAAAGAAACCTTCCTTTCTTCCATTTTCGAAAGAAAATTCTAGGAAAATATGCTCGACCGTGCGACTTAACTCCACCGGCTAGGAAACTAGGTGATTCATCTTCTACTGACGAATCAACATTATATCAGCAAGCTGTACAAGGATGAACATTCCAACATTCAGTGCCATTCAAAGTATTAAGTACCACCTTCTTGCAGAAAACAAAACCTCTGTGGCATATTTTGTAAAAAAAAAAAGATTTTTTTGCATGAATTAAATGAGCATGTTAAAAAAAATTAGTTGAAAACTTAAGGTCATCTTGTAGGGCGTACCAAGAGGAAGAAATAAAAAAATGGAACAAAAACATTTAAATAAACTACATCGAAAAAAGAAAAACTGTCAAAAGAGGCAGCTAAAAAGCTATGTACAAAAAAGCAGAGAATAAGACATAAAAAAAATCTTCTCAAAATAAAACATATAAGAGGCATTCTGGAGATAATGTAGTCCCGACAACTATGCCAGTAATTAAACAGAGAGATACTAATAAAGACTGCAAAAACTTTAGCTTCTACTGGAAAGAAACTTGCAGAGGACGCAAACACATCCTTTATTGAAGAAAAATCTGTCAAAGATAGGAGCCCCCCAAAACAAGGGGTGAAGCGTGTTAATGGAGATCTGTTACCAACAAAAGCCACACAAATAAAAAAAACGAAAAAAAACTACTTCTTTAACAATTAAGGAAATGTTTCAACGGGTTTCAAATAACAATAATGCTAAATGAATCTGTCATTGTAAATGTACAATTTCTCGACCCCTCTTACTTTATAAGGTGCAAAATCATTGTGCTGTTACTTTTGCAAAAATGTGTAAAAATAAAACAGAATTCAGTATATGATACATTATTATAATTTATAAAGAGCTAATACACTTTAGACAATTGCATGAAGCAAAAGAAATTATTTTTATTTATTTTTTTAGCTAACTTTTATCAAAAGGCTATTAAATATAATTCTTCTCAGACTTCTGTTGGGTGAATGTTGCATCTCAGTGATGTACAGGTGGTAAATATGTTTTGATGTCTACTTTTGTATTTTCTGATGCCCCTGATGATGTGTTAAACTTCTTTGTTAACTTTTAATGTAAATGATTTAATATTCTTTTTCTTATTTATGTATACTGAATTATAAATAATTAAGTTATTAATTATTATAGTGTAATATTTTCATCATGTTGCATGTTCTGATGTTTTACCTCTTTCGCATATAAATTATGGTACAAATTTTTTGCTCGCATATGATTTCAGTCTTTCTGCTTTTTTGCCAATCTCATCCTGGGTTCAGTCCCTACAGGCATTTTTTAAAGCCTTTCATCCACAAATGATTATCATTTTCTTGAATTACACTCTATGCAAACCTTGTTAGTTGACTTAACAGTTTAAAAAAGAATAATCAATCGAGAATGAATATTCGATTTTTTTTATAAATAAAATTCTCAAGTATGTGAACTATTTTATTGTATAGCTGAATTTTCAAATTTTGGTGTGCTTTAAAAATCATTAGCACTCTGGTCATGTTTTTTTTTTTTTTTTTCAAAATGCATATTGTTGTATTGTGACTATATTAAAACAACCTAAATTTAAGCTTTTTCATATCATAATTATATCGACCCTCGATATAACAATATATCCCTCTATAGCAATATCTCTATTTGGTCCCCAAAGTATCTTTGTAAAGAGGTATTACTGTATTGGTTTAAGTTATATTTGGTTAAGTTATAATAAGCATTTGGTATTTATATATAAAAAATTTCCGTGATGATTTTTTGCATTAAAAATTTGTTGAAGACGGGAAGTTGTTTACAAAAATATAATTATCATTAGTTGTGAGTCGTTTAGAAGCCAATGCGTTTAAGTTCAATTTTTGTAAGTTTCGCAAATTTGCACATAATGTAAGTTTCTTGTTAGTTTTGTAAATTTGCACATTCTGTATGTTTCTTGTTTGTTTTTTTTTTGCAGAGCCTACCCTGTGTAAAAAGACTTTATATACTTTTTCTGATCAAATTAATAAACCAAAAATTTTAAAAATTAATCTATTAAATTTTGTTTTCTGGACTCAACTGCATTGGCTTCTGAACGACTCGTATGTTATTCTTAATTTTTTTTCTACTTGAAGTAAGATTTTTCACTTTAAATTCATTTAAGCGTTAGATTTCTTATAGTGAACAGGACCTCTGAATTGAAATTTTTAAATGTGATAAAGAAGTCCAGCTTTATAAAATGCATATAAAGTGAGATGAAATAAAAATCTAAATATGAATAAAATTTTACTTCCATTTGGTGTATACAAACATACATATTTTAGTACATAGTTTACAAATTGCAGGCATATTTATACATTTCTCTAACAAATTTCTTTTCTAGTTTAATTTCATATGTTTATTTTAACCCTAAAAAATTAACTTTGTGTAATTGTTTTCAGTAAGAAAGTGATGAATAGTGTGCAGTATATATCACTATAGGTACTTATGTGTTATAGTGACCAATGAGATTGAATTACCAAGCAACTGAAATATATTGCCAAGATGATGATAAAATCTCGCCAGATGTTTTCAGTCCTGTGAAAAACAGTATGTGTTCTTATATTAGCATCATGCCACTTTATTGCTCGTGTTTTTATGTAATGCATTTGTTCTTGAATTCCCATTGATTTTTTTAAACTTAAAAATGCATCCTACAGCTTTGCTAACCATGGGAGCTACTATACCGAACTTACGAACTTGGCATATTCTGAAGGTTGCCAGATAAGCTTGGGGGCCTCTATAATACATAAGTACTTGCTACATATCAACTTTTTTTTCCACGAACCTTCAAGTTCGATATGTAGAAGTTTGACTATATTTATGCAATAATTTTAATAAATTGCAATTGTCTGTGTGTCTAACTAACTGTAATCTGTCTCGCTTTTAAACCACACTATTTGTCTTTTGATGAAAAAATTCTTGCAATTTCTGAAAATCTGAAGTTACATCCTGTACCTTCATGCAGGGCGAGATTTCCCATAGGGGGCGCATGCACAGAAGAAATTACAACCAAATATTTACAATTTTTTCGTGTTATTTTCAAAAGGTCGTATAAAATGTTTTTAATATTTATATTCGTTACATTGAATATATTGAGCGATGCATTTTTTGTCTTCTGTGGACCTTATTGTCTCTTGCACTTGAGCTTCTTTGCATTGAAAGAGGTCTGTCTACCTCAATGACCATTCAAACTGTTCATGGACAAAAGCACGAATGAAGAAGTTCTAGTAGGTATTTCAGACGATTTCAAGAAATTTGATGGAATATTTTTTTAGGCATTGTTACGTTATTTCATTAGTAGTGTACACTGACGAGCCAAAACATTACGACCATCCCCACATTTTTCAATGAACTCGTCTGGATGACGTGGAGGGCACATGGTTAAGTGAGAATGGTATTTAACTGCTGCTGGAGAAGATAAGTAATCATTCTTGCACTTACTTTTGTGAGTGATGGGAAAGGCTGCTGATCTAAGCGAATTTGATAGAGGGCAGATCATAATGGCCCGAAGACTCGGAACGAGTATCACCGAAACTGCATGATTGGTACGTTGTTCATGATCTGCCGTTGTTAATATTCATGCAGAGTGGATAAATGACGGTGACACCAGCAGTAGATGCCAAGGTGTTGGTCGTCCACACATCATCAAAGAAAAAGAACGTCAGACACTGTCCCGCTTGGTACAGCAAAATCAGTGCCAGACAGTGGCTCTGCTGACAGCCCAATGCAATGCAGGTCCAAGCACAAGTGTTTCGGACCACACAGTTCAGCAGACATCCCACTCATGTGCTTCTGTTGACCAAGCTTCATCGTCAACTACACCTACAGTGGACCCGGGAACATCGAGACTGGACCATGGATGAGTGGGAGAGAGTTGCCTGGTTGGATGAATCCTGATTTCTCATTCATCACGTCGATGATTGTGTCAGGGTACGCCGTCTGCCAGGCGAACAGTTGCTCCCCTCTTGTACAGCAGGCTGGTGGTGGAAGTATTATGCTTTGGGGGATGTTCTCATGGGTGATTCTGGGACTCGTAGTTGTAGTAGAACAGACCATGAAAGCTGCAAACTATCTGAACATCATTGCAGATCAGATGCACCCTTACATGGCATTTGTCTTCCCAACTGGAAATGAAATCTTCCAGCAGGACAACATCCCATGTCAGAAGGCTCGGATTGTGTTGGAGTGGTTCGAGGAGCATACTGATGAATTCCACTTAATGCCCTGGCCACCTAACTCTCCGGATCTTAATCCGATGGACCACATTTGGGATGTCATGGAGTAGCAGCTCAGAGCTGAAACACCATCATGTCCAATTATCTCGACTTTGCATGACCGCTGCTTAGACATTTGGTACAACCTGTCTCCTGTCATGTACTTGTGGCATCTATGCCCAGGCGAGTTGCAGCTGTTTTGAAGGCCAAAGGAGGCACAACGCATTATTGAGTAGGTGGTCATAATGTTTTGGCTCTTCAGTGTAGTTTTGAATTAAGGAACTGATGTGTTTCAAAGCTTATAAATCTTGTAATAAGTGCTTAGATATTTCAGAAATAAACTGTATATTAAATTTAAAATTATATATTAATTGTTTTAAGATAAGAGTGGGTGCAGAATACGTTTTGGCCTAGGGCACAGAGATGTGTAAATGTAGATGTTCGGGGGTGGTTTAGATGTAGGATGTTTACAGGAAAAATGAAGCAGTTTATTACGACAATCATACGATTTACCCTATGAGTATGCTAGTGTTGCAGTGTTACAGATTCAATTAATATTGTAACTGTGACAGAAAATGAAACAAATTACTAATTATATTTATGTGGTGAAAAAAGTTAGGAGGCACTGCAGGTTTGCTATGCTTGAGCCATCTCTGCTTCTCGTGGGCAGCCAATCATCCCATTTGTTTGACATGTCTGGTGTCTTCTTGCACAGTGGTCCTTAGCATAGGGATTGGTTGGTAGGTTAGCCAATTACAAGGGATCAAACAAAAGGTTGCATTTAGAGGTCTTAGCATTAAGGGTGATCAATATTCTAAGGGGACACTGAGCATATAGATCTTGGTTGGGACCAAAATAATCACTGAGGCTACGAATGCTTAGAGCCGATGGCTGCCTTCCTTGTTGTGCTCGGTGTTGAATGGTGCAATTGGGGGCCTGAATTTTTTTATCTCGCCTTGGATGGATTCTCTTTAGAAATTGTCTTTGCCTTGCTTTCCTGTTACCATTGAAGTTGTTAGTAAATCTGTTTGTTTTTTTATTATATCAAGTCTAGAAATTATACTGTCTAAAGATATCACCCTATGTTGTCCTAAAGGGAATTTGTGGTAAAGTTGTAGTTAGATCTATTGATCCAAATAGATGTCTACCTTTTCACATTAATGTAATCATTTATCAATGTGCTGTAAAATACATTTGAATAATTTTTGTGAGAATTAAGCCTGTGTTTTATGTTAATGTCTTGTATATTTTAACAGTGTATGTGTTCATACTTTGCACGAAACAAATTCATATATGCAAAATTGTATGTATATACATGAATTTGTTTCCTGCAATTAAGATATTATGAAATTTTTCTTAACTTCAACTTTATACTTTTATTCTTGGACTTTTTCCATAAATTCTTTTACAGTAATAAATTTTTTAAACATATATTACAGTGCATGACAATTTATAAAGTACTGGCCTGTACAAAGAGGTGAGAAAATGCAAATAAGATTGAGTTTGTGTAAAAAAAAAAAAATATGTTTGTTATGGTATGGATGGGTTAGGAAGTTAGCATTTGTGGAACTCTGACCTATAAGGCTTTTTTATTATCTGGCCTGCCTCTCCACTACATTACACAAGATAGTTGGGAGTCTAATTTTTATATTTTCATTTTTTGTTTCTCCTAATCATAAATGTTATTTATGAATGTACTTAATTTCTTAGGTTTTGTGGCCATTATATAAAATTTTCATTTAGTGTTGCATCATTTTCATTTATTGCTTACATTCCTCTTTACAGGTCAAACTATTTTAGAATTGAGCAAAGAAAAGCCCAGCTTAAAACAAGCGGAAACTTTTACCTCAACCTTTTTGAAGTCTCTGGAAAACGTCGAAAATGGATTGTCCAAAAATATCACTTACTTGACTCAAGTGTCAACTGGTAAGTTAAATGTTTAGTGTTTAGTAGTAGAAATATAATGAATATTTGGCAACTATTCGATATTCAGCCCTTCAGCCAAATATTCAGCTGACTGAATATATTCAGGATAGTAATTTTTTAAAAATGTGCTTTTAAATACACATTTAAAAACGAATATTGCAGAATTACATTTTAGTACATTTATTTTCAAAAGATGTCCTAACATTTACCCAATTTTAAGTTGCATAAGTGTATTTAAAAAGTTGCATATAATTGATCATTCCAAAGCCTGAAATTATGATGCAAGAACAATAATTTTTCAGCATTTTCAGGAGGAAGTCTGTTGCTTTTTGTTTCATACACATTTAATACCAACTAAATATGTAAGAAATCTTCCGTATTAGGACTATTCGGCCTTTTTGTCGAATACTAGGTCTGGCCGCATGCTAATCAGATATTTGGTAGAATAAATTCAGGATAAATTGTTTTTTTTATAAAAGTGTGGCTTTAAATATATTTATTAAAGAATATTGCAGAATTATATTCCAGTACATTTATTATAATAAAAAATCTAACATTTATCTGATTTTAACCGTATGGTGTCATATATATTACCAGCTTCAGAAAATAAACAGTCACTATATAATGCTTGCAGGTGCTGAAATATATTTTCTTGCTAAATTTGTGAAACTTGAAAATTTTTCTGCATTTCTTTTACCCTACCAATTAAGTGGACACTCCATCCTACCTATTAGAAGTTCTTTATCAAAATAGGAATTTACTTCTAGTAATTTTAATTTATCCACTCAATTTTCTTCTCTGTTTCCATTGTCATGTTCTGCCATGATGACTTTTATTTCTTTGAAGCAATCCCAAAATGAAGAGGGTTTCTCATTTCTTATTATTGGAATTAAGGTATTTAAAGTATTACAAATATACATAAAAGTATTAACATTTTTTTAAAGATACAAATAATAAAAACTCAGTTTTATTTAATCTTAAATTTGTTTCATTAAAATTTGAAAAATGTTTAATTTACAATTAAAAGTGAAATGTTTTTAAAGATTTGGTATTCAGCCTGAAATTTAGCTGAATATTCAGTATTTGGCCTGAAATTTAGCCGAATATTTGGTATTCAGCCTAAAATTTAGCTAAATATTCGGTATTTGGCCCCAACAACATTCATTATGTCCCTATTTAGTAGTGGTTGTTAAATTTTTGCATATCCAGAAATTTAAGGCAATACATTAAATGTTAACTTTAAAGAATGCATACAGTTGGCTTGTAGAGTAATCTGTATTCAAGCTAAATATTTGAGAATATACAGTGTCTACTCTAATCATGGCCCAATACCTAATTTCTAATCCATTAGAGATAGGCATATACTTCTAGTTGCAAAACTGCTTTAAATGATGTACAGAATCGTACTTTATATTGTTTGAGTCAATAAATGTACTGCTGAAAAAATGATGAAGTCTAAACTTTTGTATGCCCTCCCCATCCTTTTAGTCATATTTAATAAAATATCTTGGCACTCTAATGTTTTAAAACAAAAAAGAGCACATCGCACTCTTCTGCAATCAAACTATGCAGCTGGATAACTATTACTCTGTCATTTTCTTTAAGTGGTTTCACATAATGTTGCCAAACTGGGAACAGTAATGGTCTGTCTATGCTCTAAGAATTCTAGAAAAATAACACCAGTAGAATCCCAGAATATGGAGGCCATGACTTTCCCATATGAGGGTGTCTCTTTTAAATGTTCCTTATAATTTTTTCATCAAATGTCATAAGCACTTCATGATTTTATATTTCTGTTTTGATACCCTCATAATTTTGATGAAAGAAATTAATTTCTACTTTTTAGTAGTATCCTAGTAAATTTGTGCTTTTAAAAACTTTTATTTTTGTATTATAAACACATTAAGATATTTTTGCATCAATTATTTTTGTGTTTATGTAATTTTTTTATTATTGATTGATATTAGCAAAATTTTAAAAAAAATTTCGTAAGTAATAAATTTAGTTTTACATGCTTTAAAATTGTCTTTAAGAAAGTTACAAATGAAAAAAAATTAGGGAGAATGTTGGAAGTTAAATATGTTACTTTACTTAGTTTTTGTTACTGGTATGACATTATTAAGTGATGGTACCAAAGTATGTCCGTTTAGGAGGAAGTTTGATGAAATTTATGTACATTATCCAATTCTGAGAAACATTGCATACATATTGAATTATCAAATATTGTTTTTATTAAAAATGTTTTTATCTTTAATCTTCACTTATTTCAAACTTTTAGTTCTGATAGGTAGGTAATTACTGATGCAAATCTAACTCCTTTTGTAAAAAAGAATCAGATCCAGTTTTAAAAAAATTAAAACAGTAGAGAATTAAAGGATTATGCTAAAAATCTTGATATTACTTTTGTCTTGATTGGCATGCATTTTGCCAATAATTATAATTAGTTATTTTTTTAAACATTTCAGTCATGTTTATTCTAGTTATTAGTTAGGTATTTGTTGTTGCTGTTATTTAAGTGTGTTATCCTATTCTGAGAAACTTAGAATATGCAGTGAATTATCAAGCATTGCTTTATTAAAAATAATATTAGTAGGTCAACATACAAAATCATTTTTAGCATTTTATGAAAAAAAAAATCTTATTTAAATTTTCGAATGCAGGACAATTCAAAATGATTTTCCTGATTACAAATGGCTATAACTTGTAAATAATGATATGATTTTTTAAAAAAATATTTGAATCATTGATTGCACATGAGTTAACAATATCAAAATGCAAGGAGCTTTTAAAAAATACTGATTAATTTGTTACATCAATTATTATTTTTTATGTACCTATAATGTGATTTTACTTCTCTCTTGTCATTTCTTCACTCATTAAGCAAATACCCATTTAGAATGTGAAAACAGCATGAATACAATTTTGGAAGAAAAAAAATTGATCCGTGGTTTCTGCAATCGAGGATTCATTTGAAGACAATGCAGAAAGAAGCTTCGAGTTTTGTTCTCATATGTAATTATTGGTCTGTATGTCTATTCTTGACCATGTGGACAGTATCCAAGTTGTTGTCCATTTCACTATAATGTGAAGCATTCTATATGCGAATGCCACATGTGACATGACATGGACAGTCAGAGGTGGCCCGAGGTAACTTTACCAACCGGACCAAGCAACAATAGTGCCCGCCACCCTATACACACACACTTCCACAACCAACATAAACAAACATCTTTTTTAAATTCTATGATATATTCTATAATGTATAAGTTCTATAATGTGTTCTACATGTCAAATCAACTTTTACTTAAAAATATGCATGTTTTACCTGCAAGTGTGATTTAATAATATTATGGTGAAAATTTTTAACCTTCATATATATTTAAGATGAGGTAGCTGTGTAACTAAAATATAAAGATATATGACTTTATTTTAACACAGTATTATAAATTGTGTTCAAAAATTCACTTTTCTTGCATTTTTACCGCAAAATCTTTCACTACCTCCTCAATTTCAATGTTCTGCAAAAATCCCTTTTGGTTGGCATGGCTATTGAGACAACTAGTCACTCCTGGAACAGTGTGGATTGTAGATAAGTTTCAGTTTTGAAAAACTTCTCCTACCAGCAAGAACAGCTATTGGCAGTGTCAAGAAAATCATCAGAACCATTGGTCTTAATAGTATTATTCAGGATAAAGAGAAAGATCACCAATATGAAAGGGAAATTATTTGCCATTTTTCCTGAGTTCTCATGTCTTATAAACCATTTTTTTCCCTCAACGTTCCCGCATTGACGCCACCCTGGACTTTGGCACCACAGCCAAATACCTGGTCCTCTGGCCGCCTCTATGGAAAGTTTTTTCCACTGTTGTATACAAAAGAGATATTCAGACAGAAACTTCGGCATATCCCCACAAAATGGAGATCTAAGAAGTAATGTCAGAAGATTCGTTTGACCACGTACACAATTACGCTAGCACATTTTATGTATTTAAGTTAATTTTTTTACCAACTCTAGATCCTGCATGGACATCCCATAGACCAGTAATAATAAGAGGTGCCAATGGTATGCATAGAGAATACACTAGCATCAATGGCTATGAACATGCTTTGCAGTGACTGCCGTGAAATGGACTACTGCTTGGATATTCTCCATGTGACTAAGAATAGCCTCACAGAACAGTTATTATATATGCAAATAAAACTTTAGGCTTCCTTCTGTGTTCCATGTAATTTTATTCTTCCTATCATTGTTTACAAGGAAGTTATAGTAGTTTTCAATCAGGGCAATGCTTTTGAATTACCCTGTAAATAGATATTGGTTGCTTTCATATGGAAAAGAAGAAAAAAATAACCTTTTTTCATCATCATGCTAGATAGAAAATGTAAGCAAGATGATCTTGGTCTGTTTTATAATCTTTATTTAAATAAGAAGTCTAGTTTTCCAAATGGATCGTTAAGAATTCTATTGTAATTTCTTCATCTGATAAATGAGATTAATACTAGTACATTTTATTTAAGCAATTATTTTAATATTGTTACTTTCTAATCTGAACAGGGCAAGCCCACGAGGGCTCCAGCTATGCCAGTCAGAAGATGATGCAAATGGCCTGGCACAGGCTCAAGCACTCCCAGTCCAGGCTGAATGACCTTGAGAGGCTCAAGAACAAGCACATCCAGGAGAACAACGCTCTTGTGGGACTCACGGGCATCAAGACAGAACCCCAGGACTCCTGAAATGTTCGCTTTCATTCTTAGTTGGTTTTGATAATCACAGAACTTTGCTGTTGGGGGACTCCACGGTTTCTTCACTTTCATTCAGACTTTGATCTAACGCCATTGGAAGCCGAATAGCAATCTGTTAATGTCGGTGAATATTACTTATTCATGAGTTAAGTGGAGATGTTCATTCAAATGAATTATTCTTAAAATATAGTATTTTTTAAATATGAAATACTAATGTTGGTTTTGAGATCCCCTTTCCCATTTTGGACTTCAAAAAAGTCAAATTCTAGATTTTGGTATATAAAAATGTGACAAATCTGTGAAGTTATGAAGTTTTCCTTATCATCTGGATTTTCATTTTGTATCGTATTTGTAAGTTCATGTTTGTGTAATAAAAATAATTGCACTTGTTTTTCTGTTTTCAATAAAAAGTGCCCAAATAGTCTGTATTAGAAACCACATTTTTTTTTTATTTATTTAGATGCATCATTAAAATGTAATCATTGTGAATAGTTTCTTATTTATTTATTCATGAGTTAAGTGGAGATGTTCATTCAAATGAATTATTCTTAAAATAGAATATTTTGTAAATATGGAATACTAATACTGGTTTTGAGCCCCTATTTTGGATTTTTTTAAAAATAGTCAATATCGAATTTTGGTGTATAAGAATGTGACAAATCCGTGAAGTTATGAAGTTTTCCTTATAATTTGAATTTTCATTTTGTATCATATTTGTAAGTTGATGTGTTTGTAATAAAAATAATTGCAATTGTGTTTCTGTTTTCAATATAAAAATGCCCAAATAGTCTGTATTAGAAACCACATTTTTTATTTATGTAGATACATTATTAAAATGTAATAATTGTGAATTGTTTCTGATTATGCAATGAAATAGATTTTGCTATCTTTTAATTTTCATTGTGCAGTTACTGGCAATAATAATTAAAGCTTGGTGAATTGCATTTTTTTTATTTATATAATGGAGGATTGAATCGGACAGCAAAAGTTACTAATAAACTTTACATTAACAGTAAAAGTTTATCTATGTCTGTCTGTCGGTGCTCTGCAGGCAGACCACTTGGCCTGTAGCTACCAAATTTATTTAATGGAGGATTGAATCAGACAGCAAAAGTTACTAATAAACTTTACATTAACGATAAAAGCAGTGGCTGGTCAGCTGAGAAACAAGCAGTGCTGCAAAAGTTGTATAGACCTAAGTTGTAGGAAATTTTGTGCTGATTAGATACTAAAAGTTGTTAGTTTTTGAGTTATAAGCAAAAAAAACTGGGGGTGGGGGAATTTTTCATGTTTTTTGGCTATAACTAAAATTTTAACAAAAATTATTGGTAGCAAACCTCAGATTCGTGATCAGCATCCGAAAAAACAAAGAAGCAAAAAATTTCAACTCCTCCAGAATTGGATTTAAAAAAACGACTGAACTACTGAGAAAAAGTGAAAGAAAACCAAATGAGGAAGTCACGCCAATCATGAGCTGCTCCGGAGTGCAGCTCAAATGAATGCAATTTCAAGCGGAGAAAGGGTTGCTTTTCTACCACTTCGCGTTGCTCATTGCGTTAATTTCTTATCCTGAGGAGGGGCAAAATTTTCTGCGGCTCTGGTCTGTCTTTCTCTTACTTCTTGATCGATTTACCGTCTTCCTTTTACGTTTTTTTTATTACATTTTTGCCATTTTCGTTGATCACTGAATTCTCAAAGTGGAAAAGTAAGCCAATTAGAATGAAAACGAAAATACAATCTATTAAAATAATTTAGGGGGGGACTGCAGCTCTTGTGGACGTGCCGCCACTGGATAAAAGTGAATGTATGCATGTCTGTCTGTTGGTGCTCTGTATGCAGTTTAGTCTGGAAGGTGGGAATGTGCACCTTGGAGTGATTTTGTTTTCTTAGAATTTTTAATAATAAATTTAACCGATTCTTGAAGTTTTTCATGGATAACTTCTGGAAATATTATCACACAAAAATAATTTTTTCACCAAATTAATTTTTAAAAAAAAATTATCTTTTTACGGATTTTTTAATATTCCTGCAAATTTTTCCTTAATTTTGAAAGTTATTAAAAATATTTTTATGCGTAATTTACAACCCTACTTTTTAACGTAGTACTACGTTCCTCCCATTGGGGTCTCAAGAAGGAATTTGATTCACACGCCAAAACGCCACAAAAAACTTTGTATGGGAGATCCTCTATATTTCGGTAACTACATATGTTAAATCATAACTAATGTCTTATTTTAGAGATAAAGGGTAGCAACAGAAGTTCCAAAAAAAAATTAAAAATGGGAATTGTAGTTCAGCGACTACCGAGTCGCAAAGTTGGGCAAAAATACGCATGAATTGGAGACGCGATCCTCTATATCGCGGTAAATACGTATGGTGAAAACAATTAATGGTCAATCGCGTTGTATACTATCTTTTGTTTACATTCATCCGGGAGTAGATGCATCCCATGTGAAAATGTTCTTATTAAGTGCACTTATAAAATATTCAAAGACGAGTTTGCTGATCGATGAAGAGCTTCATATAGATAAAGATGTTCCAATGGGGAACTTCGGCATTTTTTTTTAATTATTTTTTAAATCGATTTAAAATGCTTCGAAACGAACAATATTATTAGAAAAAAAATTCTAGGGAGTTTTTTTTTTTTTAAATTTGCAATCAAAGTTCGCCTCTCGGAAAACGCGGGGAAAACGATCCATTTTGGCGCGAAACGGGTGTGACGTCATAGTGGCTTGACAGGGGAGACACACGCTTCCTTCCCGTTCTCTTTCTGTAGAGATTCTCTTTTTTTCTATATTTTCCGACTCTCGCATCAGATAAAATAATGTCGTCAAGATACAAGTATTGTGTTGTTCCTAAATGAAGTAATACAACTGTAACGGCACCCGACAAATTATTTAAAAATGTGCAAAAAATTATGTTATTCGCAAAAAGTTGTGTAAAGCGATGAAGAGAGATCCGAAGCTTAATCCGGAATTATCAGCAATCAGCATTCGTCATGTCTGTGAAGATCATTTTGATGTGAGTTATTAATCTATATTATATATATTAAAATTGTATATCATGAAGTACAGTAAATTCAGAATTCGATATCTTTTTTGTTTTTAAAAGAAGTAGAAGGTGAGGTTAGCAGCCAAAAAAAAAAGATATTTTAAAGCAAATAGTTAAATTTAATTAGTTTTTTCACGTTTGATTACACGGAATTTATCTTTTTACCTTTTGAGGGGCCAGAGGTAAAAATATAGAAGATCCCACCTTCTTTAAGATTCTTTTTTTTTTAAACCTTGCTCTTGTTATTTTATTGCATAAATTTTTTCAGTGGATATTCAAATGTTTCTTATATTTTTAAAAAAATTACAGTACTATTGAAAATTAATAAGAATATCTTAAAAATTAGTTTAAATTCACGACTTTTTGATAATGAAATTCGTTTTCATTCGTACTTCAACAAAATAATTCACAGAATTAATTCTTGATGCAAAATAAATCCTTTATATTCAATGAATGTATTAAAATCAAAATTTGTCTCCAAAAAGTTAAAGAAGTATAAGGTGAGGTTAGCAGGAAAAAAGAAATAGATATTTTAAAGCAAATAGTTAAATTTAACTTTTTCCCCTCTATTATCCCCCTTTTTTGATTACATGGAATTTACATTTTAAAAAAACATTGATACCCCATAACAATATCAGGAAGTACTGTAAAGGAGAGCCTTGAATTTCATATCTGTTCTGTTTTTGATATAAGTATAAGATGAGGTTAAAAGCATAATCTCGTATTGAAAGATTACATGGTAGCCACATTAGTTTTAAGGTTCTATTGTTGATTAAGGTTTATAAATAGATTTAATACTGTTTATATTTTGGCACCGATTTTAAAATAAAATTATTTTATACTTTTCAAACCACGGTTTTGTTAAATTTTTTAAAAGTTTATTTTTATTTTTTCACATGAAAAGTTAAGCGCGGACACATACATGAAAACGTAGCTGGCCTTTAGCGGTTTTCCGCTTTTTTTTTATTTATGCTGATTCATACACACGGGGATAGTGATGATTTAATTGCATTACCAGAATTAATTCATTTCTTCATTTTCAGCTGATTTTTTTATGGGAGTTAAAAGATTTCCTTTCTTTTTTTTATGCCGAATTCGGTTAATATTAAAAAGAAGTTAAGCTAGAATTAATTTTGTTTAATCGGTTCTGTTTTTCATGCTTTTTGTTATTTTTTAAGCACTCTATCTCTCTACAAATTAGTATACACACCATGGGATACTGTTTGGATTCTGAGTTATGACCGAGTTTTTTTTAGCTAAGTTCAGCATTTTATTTTATTTTTTGTTTTATGATGTTTCATTGAGGAGGATTATAAGACAAAAAAGGAGAAATTTTACCGTTATGCTTTTATTCCTCGTATCTCAGCCATCATAAAATCGGAATTTTTCTTGAAATACATTGCCATCATTGTAGGATCAATCATTGGCAAATTATCCGATTTACCTTGTACAAAACCAATATCCATTGTGAAATTGAACGTTGAATAGTAGAAAAGTCAAAAACTTCACTTTTAAAATGTTAACTGATAGAAACGCCTTGATTCAAAGCAGAGTACAGAACTAGCGAAAGAGAAGTATGCGAAGGAAGGCGCCCTCGATGTCAGAATCTACTCTGCCAATGAGAGTGCGTTTCGGATTGCATCATGATTCCTGCTATTTCAGTGCATCTTTCGCTCACAATATATAAATAAATAAATTTTTCTGTAAAATTTCACTTGCATATTTGAAATTCGAATGATTTTTCCTTCAAATGCGGATGCCTTTCACGTGTTTTAAAAAATGCTGATTTTTCCCCATTATTGTTATGGGTGACTTTAATGTAGATGTCAAAAGGAATGAGAAAGCGTTCGGTTTCGTGAAGAAGCATTTTGATTTGAACATGGTGCCAACAAATTATCCTAGTACTCTGGGGAATTCATATATTGATTCAACTTTCACATGAAACATTAATCCCGAATTATTAAATTATGTATATTACTTTTCATATCATCGACCGATCCTACGCTGAATCATATTTCATTTTTTCTTGTCAAAACAGTATACAAACTATCAAACACTATAAAAACAAATTAAAAGAATGACCTGTCGACGCGAAGCAAAGGGGTTATGACGTCACGTGGTTTCGATGAAATGCATGTTGGGAAAATACGTCACGCGACCTTGATTACGAAGAATTGTGAAAGGAATTTTGCAGCCAAAAATTTTTTAACACTTCAGAAAAAAATTAATTAAAATTCAACCAACTGTTCAATTTTATCCATTCTTTTTTTTAAATCACCGAGAAACGTTCTATTTATTGCTTCAACAAATTTCAAATTGATAACAATATTAGAACGGCGGATGCAAGAAATTGAAGTTCCGAATTAAGTTTTTTTAGGCTTAACCGACTATTTTTTACAAATTTCTCAAAATTTAGTAAATTACGTTAGAAATTTAAAATTAACTTCATTAGAACGTAAATGGTTTGCTCTTTCCGATGGTAGTGTCCTAAACGACATACTAAAAGTCTCTTCCGGCGGAGGGTTTAAAGGGGGCGTTTTCAGTTTTTCTTAAATATCTCGAAAACCTATGGGTTCTGTCGAAAAACACTCAATTACAAAATTAAACTACGTGAAATTTCCTACAAAAAATGTTGTTTTTGTAGCATCAATAGTTTAGAAGATACAGGGGGATTTAAAAGTTAATATTCCTAAAATTCCTTATTGTAATGATAAAATCGACTAAAAGTGCTGAATCAACAAACCTCTTAATATCCTCATGCCTATATAATAATTATACAAGGATCGTATTGCATGTGTCGGAGCGGGGGGTGACAAACCCATTTGATGAACAATTATGCTCCCCTCACATCCGTTGCCCTTCACAAATTTCCTTCCGCTCGTAGTCAACGAATTTTAAATTATAAAAAAGGTGTAGTTTTGAAATTCGGCATAGTTGTTGAGGAGAGTGCCCTAAACGACGTACTAAAAGTCCCCGCTGGTGGAGGGTGCTCAGGGGATTTCTCAGTTTTTCTTAAATATCTCGTACACTATGGATCCCAGAAGAAAAAAAACTTAAGTATAAAATTGAACTAAATTAAATTTCCTATAAAAATAGTCCTGCACATTGTTCTTAGGATGAATAGTTTAGAATATTATATCAGTTTGAAAAAGTACATAATACAATAAGTGGTTGAAAATGTTAGTCTTATTTTTATGAAAGAAAGTTTATATTTCAGAATAGCGGCTATCTATAACATATTATATCTTTTATAACATAATATTATATATATAGGGGAAGGTGGTGTACCTAGGTCCCATTTTTACTTTTTAATTGGATAATTACTAAAAGAAAGGTAACAAAACAATTTTTCTTTCATATTTTAGGCCTTTATACACAACATATATTTATTGTAGATTTTTTTAAAAAGTATTTCAGTGCATTATTTACAATTTTAAAAAAAGTGCAAATAGGACCAAGGTACACCATGGGTAGTGTACCTTGGACCAGCTATTTCTAGATTTAAAAAATCTAACCGAATAGTTTGAACATAAACATTTATTGGTATTTTAGCTACAGAAAAATGTTAATGAGCACTTTTACTTAATGAGGTCTTAGATTAGACCGAATATAAAATTATTTCAGCAACAGTTTCATTCCTATGAGTAGGCTTAACCAACATTGCAATTAGACAAGTCAATTCCAAATGTTAATTTCCGAAGCTGCCTTTCAGATCCTCCAGTCAACACGGGAAGTGGTAACTTCCATATTACATCACATTTTTCCACAACATAAGTGGTAGACCATGCAGTGGTCATGCACCAAGGTACACCACTTGGGCATGGTCCAAGGTACACCACTTGGCCATTTCATGGAAAATGGCTGACTACTAAATTGAGGTTAAGCTTAACATAATTTCTAACACATGTTATTATAGCTAAAATTGTGCTTTATAAGTTGGGCATTTTACTATAAAGTAATTTATGTATGTTTAGGAACTATTAACACAAAATTCAACAGGAAAAAATTACTTTTGATGGGACAATTTCCTTTTTCAGGATTCATTCATTCAAATGAGCACCTTGACAAATAAGTTCAGGTACACTGGGACCTCTGGTGGCAAGTGTACAAAATACATATAACATTTTCTATACATCTATACAGATGGCGCTAAAATCGGCATAGATTCAAGGTACTCTTATGTCCAAGGTACACCACCTTCCCCTACATACATGCATAAAAATATTCATATCCCATTTTTACGCTTGCTCGTAATTAAATTTCATTCTAGAGGTGCACCTTTGGTACAGGTACCATTAAAGGTGCCAAAACAGAAACGTATTGCTAAACGCGTGTTTATCCGCCGCTCCTTTGGTTGGAGGAATTGAGGAAAGATCAGCTTTGATTTTGGTTGATAATTTGAGAAATGCTGCATATTTACGGTTATTCAAATTATGTTCATCAGCAACGGCTTTGTACTAGGAGCACCTTTTGCTTGTGAGATAACATCTGGTGTTGATGAGGGGTTATAAAAGATGTCAGCAATTTTTTTATCTGACTTAATTGATTTTTGAACAATGTAACTACAGCGTTTTTCATCACCCTTGTAAACTTTTTATTGGATCCATCCTCATATTTAAGACTTGGCTCGAGATTTCTTAAAAAAACCATTTCATAAACAAAATGATTAGTAGAAAAATTGTTGGATGGATTTGGATAAATAGATAAATCTGGGATTTGAAATTAATTGTTAGATTAAATTTTTTGCAAACGTTATTTTATTTATACAAATGAACCAGGATCTACGAATACTATGAAGAAAATTTCAAAGAACTATATGAGAAAATCGATATGCATTTTTTTACTTCCTCCTAATATGCCTAAATTTTGAAAGGAAAAATAAAATTAATAAAAACACACTTTCATGAGTGTCCAAAGCAATAGAATTTTTTATTTCAATTATTGTCTACTTTTTAATCATTAATTAATAATTCATTGTTATAGATTTTACAGTGTTTTGAAATCAAGTTTTCTTCAATTCCTTCCGAAGTGGTTCCGCACATGTGGAATCAAAATTTAGTTAAATCAATTGATTAATTGGTAATTAAATTAAGAAAATCTTATAATAGTGTACTATCATCAAGAATACACAATTTTACAAAATTTCAGATCTCTAGCACATAAAAAACTGAGTGAAAAATCGATTACAAAATTCCATCTTTACAAACCTGAAGCAAGTTTTGAATAAAAGTTAGTAACATAAATGTATTGAATAATATAACTATTTAAAATAGACATTTTCCCAAAATTTAATTAATGAAATATCAAAAAAGTTTAGGGTAATTCTATTTTGTTATTTTATTTTAAAAAAAGTTAAAACCTTGCTTGATAGCCACATTTATTAATACAGTCGGACCGCGATATAGCGAACCCGGGATATAACGAACCCTGGATTACAGCGAACCTTTCACATAGTCCCAACTGAAGCCCTATGTTAATAATGTATTTTCATACGTTTACAACGAACAGCAAACGCTAGAGACTCGGTTATAGCGAACTGAAAATTTCTAAAACTTAACTTTTCACTTGCCCAAAGGGACATTCTTTTTACTAATTGTGCTCAAGTCAACCCAACTTCTATAAGAGTTACCCCTTTTGCATGAAATACTCTGGTCCAGAGGCCACATTCCTCGTCTATTGTATCTTTGTTAGAGTCGATGCTAACCCCATAAGTGGGACAAAGGAACAACAGGCAAGGCTCTACAGTTTCTATCTCCCCTCCTCCCCCGGTGGACACCTGGCCTAGTGTCAACCAGGAAAGGAGGGGGATTTCTGGTCAGACGACCTAGGAGCAATCACGTGTTTTCTCTGCCATTTTTGTTTAATTGCTTAGCTTATCATTCTGTGAACTTTGCAGTGATCATGGCTAACGTTGGCAAGCGAAAAGGTTTTTCTATCGGAGCAGAAAAGCTTGGAGTGAATGCTTTTTCGCAAAATGAAATCGAACATTTCGAATGTAGTGACGACGATGTCATTACATCTGGAGAAGTGACTGAGGAAGATATAGTGGCATTAGTAAATGAAAAAACAACTGTATTGTAGATTCGTCTTCAGATATAGAGGAAGAACAAGACGAGACATGGCCTTCAATTGCAGATGCAAAAACGTTTTGAAGAATTTTTTTTTTGCCACAAAAACATCGACGAACATGTTGTGGACCTGTTTAAAATAGTGGATAAAAAAAATTGACGAGTTGTATATAAAATCGAAAACTTTTTAACCAAAAATAACATCTTTTTTCAATGTAGTGGATTAGCAAAATAAATGAAAAAAGGTAAATGTTTAGTATGTTTATTTTTGATTATATTATTTAATACTTAGTTTGTCCCTAATTATTCATGAAAATATTATGTTATTAAAAAGTTTATTATAGAAGTAGTATCTTAGCATGTTAGGGCATTTTTTTTTTTTTTTTTTTGCAAATACGGATACAGCGAACCTCGGTTAAAACGAACTTCTGAGCCAGTCTGTTGAGGGTTCGTTATAACGGGGTTTGATTGTATAATAGTCCAGATCTATCTGATCCGGTAACGCTCTGACGTCACCAATAATAAAATTCGCGCCATAGCACTGCGAGACGTTAAACACTATTTCATTCATTTCGTCAGCATTATTTCATTGTTAGAGCACCTAATTTCAGTAATTTTAAATTTAAAAAAGCAATTGTCGAAACTTTCTGACATATGACCAGTAATGTGGGGTGGGTAAACACCCAGTGTGTAGGTAAATATTCTAAGGGTATTTTCTTGGTAAATACTTACAGATATTTACTTGGGGTAAATATTCTGATTATTTTGAGAAAAAAAAATTATGAATGGTGATTTACAATGAAACATATCAAATTCATGAATTCCTGAAACTTAATATTTTGCAAAAAGAATTGCGTATGTTCTCAATTTTTACGAGCGCTGAGGTACATAACTTTATTTAACGTTTTTGAGTACGAAATCTTATTACAGATATCACGCAAGATTTCACCAAACCTTCCAGCTGGAGAATGTCTAAATGAAGTTTCGATTCAGGGGTTTCCGAAGCGCGTGTTTGCGGCTGGCTACAATTTCCTTCGTAGACCGCCAAGGTCAAACGCCAACCATACAACTTAAGTAAAGTAAGCGAAACGCTCGCCAACACACAGTCGCAATGTACATTTTGAAATAAATTTGCAATTTGAACACCTGTTTTTTAACCGATTGAGATGAAAATTGGGCACAGAACTATAATTAATGTTAGCATCCGTGTTACCAAGTTTTATTTATCTAAGCCAAAAGGCTTATGAGATACAAGTATGCGATTATACAGACCGACAGACAGTCAACCCTTTGACGGATTTGGCCCAAAATTTTATACGGACCTACATTCATGACGATAAAACTGTGTACCAAATTTTATCCATCTACTATTCAAGTGCTTGAGTTATAAGTGTTCACATGACCGCGGACATTCAGACAGACAGACTTCCCGTTGACGAATTTTGTCCAAAATTTGATAGAAACCTGCAAATTATGTTTAAAGACCACATACCAAATTTCATCCCCGTAGCTCTAATAGTTTTCGAGTTATCGTGTTCTCAGACATACAGACAGACATAATTCCAAAATTGTGTTTTTCGGACTCGTGGAGGTCTAAAACGTGGAGATTCGTCAAAATCTCGAGTTCGAATTTTTTGACGATTACAATACTTTCTCTTTGTATACTTCGTATACGAGAAAGTAAAAAAACTGTTTAGCTCTCATTGAAACTTTTTCTTTAATAATTTTTTTTAATTTGACATTTTTTCCGGATTGTTTCTCTTTTAATTTTGAATAGATCTCACAGATGGCAGCATATATTTGAATTAAATGTAATGCGCCATTACATAGCAAATGTTTCAAAGATTTCCGTGTATCCAAAAAGTAATCTGTTTTGCCTGACGTTGCGTTTTCGCAACATTTTGCATCTTCTATAAAAATAAATTTTTTTTTCGCCTGTTACTTTTTTTCTTAATTAGACTCTAATATGTCTAAAAACAATTTTTGTCCATTTACTTCATACAAAAGTTAGTGCCGTCGTTAATGGGTTAAAGGAACTCCAGAGTGTTGTAGAATCCATGCCTGACCGAATATCGACTGTAATTCGGGTAATAGGTGGGGAGTCCATTAAGATACTGAACTTATTCACTTTCTAATTCCACGTGTACGATTATCTTACAATGTTTAGAAGTAATTCATTCTTTTCGAAAATTTTTGTTGTTTTTAACGCAATTACAACTCCCGGATGAATGATAAAGATTATTAGGGATTGAAATAAAATAAACCCATTTCAGAATTTCAATCGAATCACAAAATGACAATTTCAATCATAACTTTATTAAGTCTTAAAGTGAATTTTTAAAAATCAACTTATCTTTAATTATCTCGCCAACTGTGAAGGGGAGAAAATCTTTATTAGCCGTTGAATGCTAAATGAAACAAGATAAATACATTCCGTTACGTCAATTAGAATAGCAACTTCAGGGTATACAAAAATGAAATGACACATTTCAAAAATTAATAATAAAAAAAAACTAAAATTGTTGGATCTACGAATTTTTTTTTTAATGAGAACGCATCTCAAAAAGGTTTTTTTTCAGATAGGTAACATGCCATTTCGGTGGTCTAGGAGGCCGTAAATTACTGAAAATCAAAAATTTGTCTAGAGCCATCATTTGAGAAAATATTAAAGCTGGATGAAAAATAAAAGCATGTATTTGTAGTGTGACGCGTATAGGCCTAGGGTAGCGTAAATCAACAACTAGACTAGTATCACTCTAATAAATTTTATTTTAAAGTTACTCGACGGATCTTTTTTATTATGGATTACAAAATAAGTAAGGATTTATATACAGAATAGTCAGTTGTCATAGACGTGAGTATAATTACAGGATGGTGTTGAGACAATCTCTGAAGGTAGAAATGACAGTCACTCAGAGCAACGGCTCTACTTAAAATCTATTGGAAAGTTCAACAAGTCCTCATGAGCATCCGCTCATCTCGAATAAAAACTCGAACAGTTCAGATACGAGAACTATGCTCTCATGAAAAAGTTAAACAAAAGCGTACAGCTTCTTAACGATGCTTCTCGCAGTAACACAACTGGTCGCACGAGACTCAGTTACTTTAAAAACCGATCCGAAGGTCCAGTACTCGAATAACGGTCCTATGATCGGAATCCGATAAAAAGGTGATCGCCGATCGAAAATCAACTCCCCTCCTTTTCTCCCCAGCCGCAGCTTAAATCCTCGTTTTCCCAGTAACAAGGTCCGCCCCACTCGTGAGGGTTGGCTAAGAATTCGATGACGTCCGCCAGTGAGGTGACTTCCTTCCACCAGGCGATTGCTTTATGTCCGGTGACAGTCTTGGCTATTGGCGGTCTCGTCTATGGATAGTCTCGTCTTAGTTCAACTGAGAACGGACATCCATCACTCCTTCTTAATTGGGAGTTCTGAAAAGGTTTTGTGTACCAAGTGTCACTAGATCTATAGGCGTTCATCTATCAGGCACGGAGTGAAAAAAAACTCTTTATGTGCCTACTCCATTGTTGAGCTTTCCGACAGTCCAGGTGGCTACTTTGGCGAGGCCGATTGGAACAGCTGTCCTGAAATCTTCACACTAGGGAATTTTACGCTCTTTAATTTGTTAATTTGGCATGTAGTGTGAAAACTGAAGAGTTTTCATAATGTTCAAGAAAAAACCCCAAAAAAGAAACCAGAAAACGCTTCGGCTTCTGCTGATCGGTAGCCATTGCGTACGGAATTTTCGCGCTGTACCAAATTTACAACGGCGTAGCGCCGCTTTACATATATGAAAAACACTTTTTGAGATGCGTTCTTATTTTTTAAAAAGCCGTAGTTCCAACATTTTTAGTTTTTTTTATTATTTATTAATTTTTGAAATGTGTCACTTCATTTGTGCACACCCTGTATTAAGGAATGGTGTTAAATTCAGCGTAGAAAAGAAGTTTAATTGCATACTGCATTCAAGACAGCGTGATGTAAAAGACAATCTCCAGAAATTCACCATAGAAAAGAAGTTTAATCGCATACTGCATTCAAAACAGCGTGATGTAAAAGACAATCTCCAGAATTTAAAGTAGTTTCAAATACTTGTTAGTGGTATTCAATACAATTTTTTTTAAAAAAAACTCCTAACAGAATAATTTCAAATTTTTACAATCATTAAGATTTCTGTCCAAAAATCATCATACAATCGAACGATCTTCACCTTTCAGCGTTTTCATTCCCACCCTCCAAAGAATGTTTGTACCAAATCTCGTGGCTCTAAGTCCAGTGGCCTGCCCTGTAGAACGCCAACACACACACATTCTCCTTTATTATTAGTAGAGATAGATCTACAATTCTAGTGATAAAGCCATATTCCAAATTTCATCCACCCAGCTTGTTGCGTTTTTGAGTAATCGTATTCACAGAGATAGGGAGGAACAGACAGACTTCTCGCAAACGGATTTCGTTTAAAATTTGATGCAAATCCCCAACTGTGGTGCAAGGATCGCATACCACATTTCAACCATATAGCTCATTGCGTTTTTGAGTAATCGTATTCACAGAGATAGGGAGGAACAGACAGACTTCTCGCAAACGGATTTCGTTTAAAATTGATGCAAATCCCCAACTGTGGTGCAAAGATCGCATACCACATTTCAACCATATAGCTCATTGCGTTTTTTGAGTAATCGTTCTACAGAGATAGGGAGGAACAGACAGACTTCTCGCAAACGGATTTCGTTTAAAATTTGATGCAAATCCCAACTGTGGTGCAAGGATCGCATACCACATTTCAACCATATACCTATTGCGTTTTTGAGTAATCGTATTTACAGAGATAGGGAGGAACAGACAGACTTCTCGCAAACGATTTCGTTTAAAATTTGATGAAATCCCCAACTGTGGCAAGATCGCATACCATTTCAACCATATAGCTCATTGCGTTTTTGAGTAATCGTATTCACAGAGATAGGGGGAACAGACAGACTTCTGCAAACGGATTTCTTAAAATTTGATGCAAATCCCCATAGGTGCAAGGATCGCATACATTTCAACCATATAGCTCATTGCGTTTTTGAGTAATCATCAGAGATAGGGAGAACAGACAGACTTCTCGCAAACGGATTTCGTTTAAAATTTGATGCAACCCCAACTGTGGTGCAAGATCGCATCCACATTTCAACCATATAGCTCATTGCGTTTTTAGTAATCGTATTCACAGAGATAGGAGAACAGAAGACTTCTCGCAAACGGATTTCGTTTAAAATTTGATGCAAATCCCCAACTGTGGTGCAAAGATCGCATACTTACATCAACCATATAGCTCATTGCGTTTTGAGTAATCTTTCACAGAAAGAGGGAGGAACAGACAGACTCTCGCAAACGGATTTCGTTTTATTGATGCAACCTCAACTGTGGTGCAAAGATCGCATACCACATTTCAACCATATAGCTCATTGTTTTGAGTAATCCGTATTACAGAGATAGGGAGGAACAGACAGACTTCTCGCAAAACGGATTTCGTTTAAATTTGATGCAAATCCCAACTGTGGTGCAAGGATCGCATACCACATTTCAACCATATAGCTCATTGCGTTTTTGAGTAATCGTATTCCAGAGATAGGAGGAAAAGACAGACTTCTCGCAAACGGATTTGTCTTTAAAATTTGATGCAAATCCCCAACTGTGGTGCAAGGATCGCATACCGCATTTCAACCATATAGCTCATTGCGTTTTTGAGTAATCGTATTCACAGACCGATATGCAGTAAAACACCGTTTATACGTCTTTCAATGGAGTGTCGCAAAACGACGAATAAATGAAAACACGTTTTATCGAAATTTTAATATAAAAACTTTGGTTATTAATATAAATTTAATGCTATTAATGAAAATTCATTTAAAAGTTATAATTTTAAAAATCTTTAAGATAGTACTAATATATCACTGCATAGTATTTGAAGCAATTTTGAAATTTCAAAATTGAACTTTTATCGTAAAAGCGAGGAAAATTGTATTTTTTTCCCATCTTGGGTACTAATTATACAGGGTGTGTCAAAAAAATGCATACACATTTTAAATGATGATAACTTCAGTTTTTATTCACATATAATTAATATTTAAATTGCATAAGAATCTACATAAAATGTATAACTTTTCCTCCTACCGCGGATGTTTAAAATTATTGCCGTTCTGGTCAATCCACTGATAACGGTGGACTATTGATTCGCAAGCTTCAACAAACAATTTCATCGGCGCATTGTTGATCAATTGCGGCTATTAATTCTTGAATAACATGTAAACTTGCAGTTGCCCAGTAACTAGAATTAAGTCGATTAATCGTGCCATTTAGTTTGAACGTAGCTTCATCGCCCCAAACAATCTTCCCCGAAAATTTTGCATGTTATTCACATTTTTCCGAGTACCATTCGCAAAATTGTTTTCTTCGGTCCAGATCATCTTCACTGACAGAATGTACCATTGTTGGAATATAACTTACCCATTGGCAACGTCTTAAAATGCGATAGACACTTGATTTGCTGATGCCAATCTTACGACTTGATTGTCTTAAAGATTTTTTGAATGCTTCGCAGTGACATTCCAGTACTCTTTCTTGTCTGATGAAGCTCTTTGATGCTGTTGGTCTTCCGGAACGTTGTCTATGAACATTCTGAACACTTCCATTCGTTCCAAACTTATATTTTATCCGTTTAATTATAGGTCGCGATCGTGGATCTTCCTGAAACTCCCTGCGGTATTGTCTATGTACTTCTGATACATTTTCACATATTTCCATTAGCATTTTAAGATAAATTTTCTTTTCTCAAAAATTAATCTTCGTCCACTCATTACTTCCAATTAATGACACCCTCAAAAGAAAGAAAAATCAGAAAGTTATGACTCGTTAAGAGCGCATACATTTTTTAAGGCACCCTGTACATTTCTTATTTTATGCAATTTATGTTTCTTATTTAAGAAAGGTTTTTTCCTTTATCTCAATTATTGGATAAATTCAGGCCACATAGGGAATATTATTTGACTATTTAGTCATTCCTTTGACAGAAAATTTAGCCATATTAGAACTCCGATGGCGAGTGGCACTTGGAAAAAGTTCGCCATTTGAGTTCTCTTCCACTTTTTCCATTTTATTTATTTTATCTTAAAGTGTTTTAGTTTTAATTAAAGCATGCTTTTTGTTGTTTGATTGTATCTTAATTGGTTAGTTAAATTCAGATAATATTGATAATAACTGGATGCTGCTGTGTTGGCGCTCAAAAGGTATATTGTTATTACTATTGTTTATTTCTTCTGTTTTTTTTTTCTTTTTTATAATTAAATATCTTTCTTTCGTATTTTATTGGAAGTTGCTGCATTTTTGAGCTATTCTGTATAATACAAAGTTTAATTTTTAACATCTCTTGTTAAATTTTTTCACTTGTACTTGTTATGTGGAACAGGTAGTTTAATTAAGGGGAAGGTGGACCTTGTTTCCTCTATAATTCCAATTTATTTTGATTAATAAGAAGTCAAAACTAAAAACTGAAAGAAAATCGTTTTTATTTCTTAATTGTTTTCATTATTTAAATACTTCTGTATCTTGCGTTCTCGGCAATCGTCAGTGAATGATTTTTAAAGCTCTTCACTCACTCGAGAACTCAACTACCAGTCAATGTACTGAACAATAAAATGAATAAAAATGTTATCTTAAGATAATTTAGACACGTTACATGCGAATTATGTAGGTTATTTTGAAGTTTCATTGTACAATGGTTGCGTTATAAATTTCAGTATACTGTTTGTTTATTAAAATTACTTACTTATTGACTGAAATTATCATTTTTAAAACTATTAAATTCTTTATTGTAATTATTGCATCGTTATTTAATATTAAAATTACTTACTGATTATTTATTAATTGTGTATTATTTATCAAAACTGTTAAACATTGTACAATGGTTGCGTTATAAATTGCAGCACACTGTTTGTTTATTAAAATTACTTATTTATTTACTGAAATCATTATTTTTAAAACTATTAAATTCTTTATTGTAATTATTGCATCGCTATTTAATGTTAAAATTACTGACAGATTATTTATTAATTACGTATTCTTTATTAAAACTGTTAAACATTAAAAAATAAATCTTTGCTGCATTCTTCAGCCATTTTCGCCATTTTCTATCACTGTACTCATTTTAGACAATTAGATAATTCGAATTTTTATTGTGGTTCCATCGCCTTCGATATAGCAAAGTCCAACTATATTTTAAAGATATTTTAAAAATTTGATCAAGCAAAGAGCAGTTTGGAAAATTTCGCGCAGTTTTATCACCTACGAGGTGCGATTCAACGACATAAATTAAACAAGGTTCGCAAATTGTTACCTTAGCAACCATGTTGTGTTTTAAACTGAACTTGCGTCTTTTTCTATTTGCGTCCATCTCGGGTTTTCCCATTCTGGAAATGTCGCGCATTTCGCTCTCAGCGGTCAATAATTTCGCCCACTTTGCACTCGCTGTTGGAGGCATAAACACTCATGTATCATGGATATAATCATTTCTCTCACCCTGCTGTTCTTTACTGCGGATGTCGATGGTAAGTAAAGTGCTTTTCTTTCTTTCAAACCAGCGGAACTGTTCTCCTCTCGAACGTTTTCGAAAACTAACACAATATGGCGTGTTTTGAACGGAATCGCTTACATCTTTTAGAAAGCAAACAGATGTACAATTTTAGTGTAAAAATCACATATTTATATTCATCCATCTATTTTGTTGCATTTTTTGAGTTATTGCGCTCAAATGCAAACGAGTATAAAGACCAATAGACAGCCAACTAATGGACTTATTTTGACCGAAATTTCGTACACTTCTATAATTCTTATGATGCAATCATATGCCTAATTTCAATTCAAATCTAGCTTCATTCAGCTCGCTCTTTACATTTTCGATTTATGTGTTCTCATGCACGTGGATGAACTGACAAATAGACTTCCTATTGTAATTGGTGTACAGACCACATACCAAACCTCACCTATCTAGCTCTTTGCTTTCTTCATTTAGCGTATTCACAGACATTTTTTTGAGACCCCGGCTTGCCTGAAAAGTGTAGATTCATCAACATCTGAAGGTCTAATTTTTTCACGATTACGATACTTTTTTTCTGCGTTCCTTGTTTACCAGAGAAAAAAAAACAGAGGGAGTGATCTCCCCTAAACTTTCCCGGATACTTTCCTGACAAAGTTTCTCCCTCCCCCCCCCCCGCCCGGCCTAAAATTGGGTGCGCGAGTGCTATTGATATTGTGTTCGCGGAACGCTCTAATAGGAAAGGGTTAAGAATGCTAGCGAGATAAAATTCGCCAAATCAGTAAAATAGCATTTACTTAGGGTTGCCGTAAAATGCGTCTTGAAACATTAACTGATGAAATAATAGGATCAGCATCATTGTTACTCATTGTTTCATAAAAATAATAAAACTGGGTATCAAATTTTATCTCTAGCTATGTAAGTTTTGAGTTATCTATGCGCTTCATGAACACGGACAGACCGACTTCCTTAGACGGATTTCGTCCAAAATTTGATAGAAACTCTAAATATGTGTAAGAATCACATACAAATTTCATACCTCTAACTTAAATAGTTTTCGAGTTATCATATTCACAGACAGAGATATAATGGGAACTTCAGCATTTTTTAAAACACGTGAAAGCCATCCGCATTTGTAGAAAAAATCATTCTAATTTCAAATATGCAAATGAAATTTTACATAAAATTTATTTATTTAAATACTGAGAGCGAAAGATGCACTGACATGGAATCACGATGCAAATGAAACGAAACTCTACATGACTGATTTTATACGTCATAGTTGCTCTTCCTTCGCATACCTTTTCGGTACCTTTGTGCCCAGCTGTGAATCAAAGCTTGTACCAGCTAACATTTTAAAAGTGATGTTTTTGGCTTTTCTACTATACAACGTATAATAACATAGTTTTGTACAAGGTAAATCGGATAATTTGCCAATGATTGATCCTACAATGATGGCAATGTATTTCAAGAAAAATTGATTTTATGATGGCTGAGATACGAGGAATAAAAAGCATAACGGTAAAATTTCTCCTTTTTTGTCATAATCCTCCTCATGAAACATCATAAAACAAAAAATAAATAAAATGCTGAACTTAGCTAAAAAAAACTCGTCATAACTCAGAATCCAAACAGTATCCCATGGTGTATACTAATTTGTAGAGAGACAGAGTGCTTAAAAATAACAAAAGTACATGAAAAACAGAACCGATTAAACAAAATTAATTCTAGCCACTCTTTTATTAACAATTCGGCATAAAAGAAAGGAAATCTTTAAACTCCCCAAAAAAATCCGCTGAAAATGAAGAAATGAATTAATTCTGGTAATGCTATTAAATCATCATATCTGGTATGAATCAGCATAAATAAAAAAAGGGAAAACCGCTAAAGGCCAGCTACGTTTTCATGTCACGCGCTTAACTTTTTATGTGAAAATAAAAATAAACTTTAAAAAATTAAAAAACCGTGGTTTGAAAATTATAATTTTATTTTAAAATCGTGCCAAAATAGAAACAATATTAAATATATTTATAAACCTTAATCAACAGAACCTTAAACTAATTGACTACCACGTAATCTTTCAATACGAGCTCATACAGGTACTTTTAACCTCATCTTATACTTATATCAAAACAGAACAAATATGAAATTCAAGGCTCTTCTTTACAGTACTTCCTGATATTGTTATGGGGTATCAATGGTTTCTTAAAATGTAAATTCCATGTAATCAAAAAGGGGATAATAGAGGGAAAAAAAATTAAATTTAACTATTTGCTTTAAAATATCTATTTCTTTTTCCTTCTAACCTACCTTATACTTCTTTAACTTTTTGGAGATACTTGATATTAATACATTATTGAATATAAAGGATTTATTTTGCATCAAAATTACTCGCAATTATGTTGAATCATGAATGAAAACGAATTTCGTTATCAAACAAGTCGTGAATTTAAACGAATTTTAAGATATTCTTATTAATTTTCAATGTGCTGTAATTTATTTAAAAATATAAGAAACATTCGAATATCCACTGAAAAATTTATGCAATAAAATAACAAGAGAAAGTTTGTTTTTTTTTAAAGAACTAAAGAGGTGGGATCTTCTATATTTTTACCTCTGGCCCTCAAAGGTAAAAGATAAATTCCGTGTAATCAAACGTCAAAAAACTAATTAAATTTAACTTTTCGCTTTAAAATATCTTTTTTTAGCTGCTAACCTTACCTTTACTTCTTTTAAAACAAAAAAAGATATCGAATTCGAATTTACTGTGCTTCATGATAAATACTTTAATAGATATACATTAATAACTCATCATCAAAATGATCTCCACAGAACGACGAATGCTGCTTGTGATAATTAGATTAAGCTTTGGTTCTCTCTTCATTTTGTACACCACCTTTTGCGAATACATATTTTTACATGGATTATTATCTTGTGCCGTCACAGTTGTATTTACATTTAGGAACAATACAATACTTGTATCTTGCCGACATTATTTTATCTGATGCGAGTCGGAAAATATGGAAAAAGAGAATCTCTATAGAAAGCGAACGGGAAGGAAGCGGGTCTCCCTGTCAAGCAACATGACGTCAGACCCGTTTCGCGCCAATATGGATCGTTTTTCCCGCGTTTTCTGAGAGGCGAACTTTGATAGAAAATTTAAAAAAACTAAACTGTCTATAATTTTTTTTAATGTTATTGTTCGTTTCGAAGCATTTTAAATCGATTTAAAAAATTTTAAAAAAAATGCTGAAGTTCCCCATTCCAAAATTGTGCTTTTCGGACTCAGGGAGGTATAAAACGGGGAGATTCGTCAACATCTCGAGTTCGAATTTTTTGACGATTACAATGCTTTCTCTTTGTATGCTTCGTATACAAGAAAATAAAAATAAAAAAAAATCGACGAAGTATAAGGCTTATGTGGTCCGTTGGACAAAATGAATGAAATGATTTCATGAAATGTGACGCAGTTGCTCTTTAACAGTGAATAAAATTCAGATTAGCTGTGATCGATGTAATTTAAGCCAAAAAGAGAAAAAATCAGAAAACAAATATAGACAAACAAGGAGTATTAAATAAGCGTGAGATGACATTTTACATGAAAAATAAACGAAGCTTCTCACTCGGAGTTTTATGATTATTTATGGGTCTTGCCTCATAAATTTCAACAAGAAACAGTTGAATAAGAAAACTAAGATTCTCATTTTTCCCTATCAGATATAAGAAGAGAAAATATTGCAAACGTAAAATAATTTCGACAACGAGTTGTTGATGAATCTGCATGTTTCAGGCTTCCCTGAGTTCGAAAACAAACCATTTTTGTCATTCTGTCTTGTTTGTGAACATTATAACTCTAAAAGCAGCGAGCGAGGAGGGTGAAATTTGGCATGCCGCTCTCACACCGATATTGAAGATTTCGATCACATTTTGGAAGAAATCCTTTTACAGAAATTCGTTCTATCTGTCTGTTCGGGTGCATATGAACACGATAACTCAAAAAGCGCAGCGAGCTAGATACATGAAATTTGGTATATGTATTTACAAGTGGCGGCTCGTCCACAAGAGCTGCAGTTCGAAACGAACAATAACATTAAAAAAAATTATAGACAGTTTAGTTTTTTTAAATTTTCTATCAAAGTTCGTCTCAGAAAACGCGGAAAAACGATCCATATTGGCGGAAACGGGTCTGACGTCATAGTTGCTTGAGGGGAGACTCACGCTTCCTTCCGTTCGCTTTCTATAAGATTCTCTTTTCCATATTTTCCGACTATACATCAGATAAAATAATGTCGGCAAGATAAAGTATTGTATTTCCTAAATAGTAATACGACTGTAACGGCACAAGATAAATTATTTATCCATGGAAAAATTATGTTATTGCAAAAGTGGTGTACAGCAATGAAGAGAGAACCAAAGCTTAATCTGGAATTATCACAAGCAGCATTGTCATGTCTGTGGAGATCATTTTGATGAGTTATAGTATATTATATCTATTAAAATTGTATATCATAAAGCACAGAAAATTCAGAATTGATATTTTTTTTTTTGTTTTAAAAGAAAATAAGGTAAGATAGAGCTAAAAAAAGATATTTTAAAGCAAATAGTTAAATTTAATTAGTTTTTCGTTTGATTACATCGGAATTTATCTTCACCCTTTGAGGCCAGAGGTAAAATATAGAAGATCCCACCCTCTTTAAGATTCTTTAAAAAAAAACAAACTTTCTCTTGTTATTTTATTGCATAAATTTTTCAGTGGATATTCGAATGTTTCTTATATTTTTAAATAAATTACATATTGAAAATTAATAAGAATATCTTAAAAATTCGTTTAAATTCACGACTTGTTTGATAACGAAATTCGTTTTCATTCGTAGTTCAACAAAATAATTCGCAGAATTAATTTTTGATGCAAAATAAATCCTTTATATTCAATGAATGTATTAATATCAAAATTTGTCCCAAAAGTTAAAGAAGTATAAGGTGAGGTTAGCAGGAAAAAGAAATAGATATTTTAAAGCAAATAGTTAAATTAATTTGTTTTTCCCTCTATTATCCCTCTTTTTGATTACATGGAATTTACATTTTAAGAAACCAATACTCCATAAATACTAGGAAGACTGTAAAAAGAGCCTTGAATTTCATATTTGTTCTGTTTTTGATATATAAGATGAGGTTAAAAGCATAAGTAAATGTATGAGCTGATTGAAAGATTACGGGTAGTCAAGTAGTTTTAAGGTTCTTAGTTTGATTAAGGTTTATAAATATATTTAATATTTTTCTATTTTGGCACTGATTTTAAAATAAAATTATTTTATAATCTTTAAACCACAGTTTTTGTTAATTTTAAAAGTTTATTTTTATTTTTCACATAAAAGTTAAGCGGACACATACATGAAAACGTATGGCCTTGAGGGTTTTCCGCCTTTTTTTTTATTTATGCTGATTCATTACGGGGATAGTGATGATTTAATAGCATTACCAGAATTAATTCATTTCTTCATTTTCAGCTGATTTTTTATGGAGTTAAAGATTTCCTTTCTTTTTTTTATGCCGAATTGTTATATTAAAAGAAGTTAGTAGAATTAATTTTGTTTAATCGGTTCTGTTTTCCATGCTTTTTGTTATTTTTAAGCACTCTTTCTCTACAAAATTAGTATCACACACCATTGATACTGTTTAGATTCTGAGTTATGACCGAGTTTTTTTTAGCTAAGTTCAGCATTTTATTTTATTTTTTTGTTTTATCTTCTGAGGAGGATTATAAACAAAAAAAGGAGAATTTTACCGTTATGCTTTTATTCCTCGTATCTAAGTCATCATAAAATCGAATTTTCTTGAAATACATTCCATCATGTAGAATCAACTTGCAAAATCCGATTTCACTTGTACAAAACCAATATCCATTGTTAAATTGAACATTGAATAGTAGAAAAGCCAAAACATCACTTGTTAATAATTAAATATGTTAAAGATATTAAGTACTAAATATATTGGATAATGCTAGGGTATTTATAAAAAAATTGATGAAGGTAGAAGCCCAGAAATAAAAATTTAAATTATAATAATATATTGAACTATTAATTAATTTGGACAAAATCAAATTACACAATAATAAGCCATTCTTGCATTGAAATAATTCACCTACCTTTGCTGACCTGAAACCTAGCTACTTAATTAAAAGTTAATTTGCATATAGTGGTAGTACAATAAAAATAATTAAACAAAAACAATTTTATTAAATTTTAAATAATTTTTATTTAACAATTATTGATATTGAAATTAATTACTGCCATATAAATTTAGATATATGCAAAATTGATGCACAGGAACGAACATTTATCAAAACAAAACAAAAAAATAAAAATTGTACGCCACATTAGCACTGCAGGCCTAAGAATTATATTTTAGAACACAAAGTAAAAAAAAACAACCTAAATTTGATTGAGATGTAATGATCATTATTAACAAACACTCTTGAATGATGAAACTATTATATATGTGAATTTTCTTTATATTCACCTTAACAATGATATTTTGAAGTATACAACTTGCACATTTTCTTCAGACTTGTATCACTTTATTCAAAATCGGAAAAGCTGAAGATGGGAAAAAGACGTTCAGCAGAAAATTGACACTAAAAGATGATCACTGATCTTCGTATTTAAGGTACACATTATTACTATGAAGAAGAAAAATGTTGAAGGTATAACTCATATGGATCTTGTAAAGGTGATGATCATTTTAAAAAATGAAGAAGAAAGAACTGCTTTCTTTCACAAACAACCTAATTCATCAGATTGTTCGGAATAGTGTTGTAAAAAAAAACTTCATCTTGTCTTTCAGATCATTCATACTGTAGTCTTTCAAACTGCATCTTTTTTAGGAAAGCCAATGAAGAATAAAAGAATCTTCAGCTTCAGCCTCAAAAAATATAAACGGAAAAAATAAAAAGCAAGAGGCAAGAAAGACTAGAGCCAACTGCCCCTGGCCTGCAGCTGGAACAACACCAACCACTGCTTCCCATCACAAAAGAATTCAGAAAGTAACGGAAAACGATTCCAGATACAAACGCCCAAAAAAACCTGATAACAAAAACTAGCCAAGATGGCGAAGAAATAATCCGTAGCAAAATTTGAATTAAAAAATTAATAAAGTGAAACCTTAATGGAAACAACAACAAAAATTAAGACAAATAATAATTAAATCGAAAACAAAGTAATAATTAAGTAAAATTTAGAAATTAAATGAAACGGTTAAAATAACGTTTGAATTTCAAAATTATCCAAAGTTGCCAGAAGAAGAAACTTTAGTGCGAAGGAATTAAATTAATTAAAAATACTGACAAAGCGAAAAAATGATGTTAATGCAATATTTGCAATCTAACACACTTTTAAAATGTTAGCTGGTACAAACAGCTTTGATGTCAAAGAGCAAGGACAAAGTCGAAAGAAAAGTATGCGAAGGAAAGCAACTTTGAAGTCAAAATCTAGTCGGCCAATGAGAGTTTCGTTTCGGATTGCATCGTGATTCCTGCTATTTCAGTGCATCTTTCGCTCTCAATATTTAAATAAATAAATTTTTATGTAAAATTTCATTTGCATATTTGAAATTAGAATGATTTTTTCTACAAATGCGGATGGCTTTCACGTGTTTTTAAAAAATGCTGAAGTTCCCCATTATATCCGTCTGTCTGTGAATATGATAACTCGAAAACTATTTAAATTAGAGGTATGAAATTTGGTATGTGATCTTTACACATAATTTGTAGGTTTCTATCAAATTTTGGACGAAATCCGTGCTAGGGAAGTCGGTCTGTCCGTGTTCATGTGAACGCGATAGATAACTCAAAAACTTAAATAGCTAGAGAGATAAAATTTGATACCCAGTTTTATTATTTTTATGAAACAATGAGTAACAATAAGCTGTGATCCTATTATTTACATCAGTTAATGTTTCAAGACGCATTTTACGGCGCATAACCTTCGTAAAATTGTCGCTATTTTACTACATGAATTTTATCTCATAGCATCTTAACCCTTTCCCATTAGATGTTCCGCGAACACAATATCAATAGCACTCGCGGCATCTGAATTTTAGGGCGCAGACAATCCCTTGTCAGAAAGTATCCGGGAAAGTTTAGGGGAGATCACTCCCTCCGTTTTTTTTTTTCTCTGGTAAACGAAGAACGCAGAAAAAAAGTATCGTAATCGTCAAAAAATTAGACCTTGAGATGTTGATGAATCTACACTTTTCAGGCAAGCCAGGGTCTTAAAAGAATGTCTGTGAATACGCTAAATGAAGAAAGCAAAGAGCTAGATAGGTGAGGTTTGGTATGTGGTCTGTACACCAATTACAATAGGAAGTCTATTTGTCTGTTCATCCACGTGCATGAGAACACATAAATCAAAAATGTAAAGAGCGAGCTGAATGAAGCTAGATTCGAATTGAAATTAGGCATGTGGTTGCATCATAAGAATTATAGAAGTGTACGAAATTTCGGACAAAATAAGTCCATTAGTTGGCTGTCTATTGGTATTTATATTCGTTTGTATTTGAGCGCAATAACTCAAAAAATGCAACAAAATAGATGGATGAATATAAATAATTGATTTTTACACTAAAATTGCACATCTGTTTGCTTTCAGAGATGCTTTCCAAAAGACGTAAGCGATTCCGTTCAATATACGGCTAATCTATGCAAAATCAATAAAGAATTAAGAGCGAGACAGACCAGAGCTGCAGGAAATTTCACCCTCCTAGGGATATGAAATTAACGCAATGAGCAACGCGAAGCGGGAGAAAAGCAACCCTTTCTCCACTTGAAATTGCATTAATTTGAGCTGCACTCCGGAGCAGCTCACGATTGGCGTGACTTCCTCACTTGGTTTTCTTTCGCTTTTTCTCCGTAGTTCAGTCGTTAAGTAGGTTTTTTTTAAATCATATTCTGGAAGAGTTGTAATTTTTTGTTTCTTTATGTTTTTTCTGGTGCGGATCACAAATCTGAGGTTTGCCACCAATAATTTTTGTTAGAATTTTAGTTATAGCCAAAAAACATGAAAAAAAATTCCCCAGTTTGTTTGCTCATAATTCAAAAACTATCAATTTTTAGTATATCATCATTACAGACCAAATTAATCAGCACAAAATTTCCTACGACTTACGTTCATACAACTTCTGTATCACTTCTTGTTTCTGAGCTGACGAGCCGCCACTGTATATTTATCACCAGAATTGTTAATGTGTCAAGACTATTTCACTAAATATGACTAAATGAACCAGGGTCTGTTTTGGTTTCTTTTTCTTAGCACAGATTTCAGTAAATTTATATTTAATTATGTTTAAAACAACAGGATTAAGCTAACTGGGAAATAAAATTAAATTCAGACAAAAAAATGGGGGGGGGGTCAATAAAGAAATCGGTAGAAAACCATTTTTTTAAATTTTTTTACATGAATATTAAGATTTTTAAAATAGAGTGAATTGTCAGAAAATATAAATTTGTATAAAAATTTAAGCTTCTTCTTTTTCAGCAGTACATATATTGACTCAAATAATATAAAATATAATTATCTACGTCTTTTAAAGCATTTTTTAAACTGGAAGTATATGTGAATCTCTAACGGTTTAGAAATTAGCTATCGGGCCCTACTTAGAGTGGCCATCCTGTATATGCTTATGTAATTGTAATAGCCCGTAAACATAAAAAGAGTAATTTTTTAAACGCTTTTACTAAGTTCGAAATGTTTCATGTTTGTATGTATGTAAGGTTGGAATTTTGTGACGATTTTTCACTCACTTCTTAATGCACTAGAGTTCTGAAATTTTGTATATTTATTGGGTCTTGATGACAATGCAATATTTTAATAATTTTAGAGCTCTCAATTATCAATTTTTAAAAAAAATTCTCAAAATTACGTTTGCATTCGGTAGGTTTCAGTGGCGCCATCTATAGTATTTTTTAGTTCTAAAATACGTTACACAGTAATTTAGATGTTTCATTAAAAAATAAGTATAACCTCTCAGACCTTTTTCAATAAAAAAAATTACTTTAGTTAGTTGACGTATAAAATATTTATAATACTGAATTATGACATAAATTAAAGACTAAAAACTAGAATATAATGAATATAAAAAAAACTTCTAAAAAACGCTTTTACCAATACTTAAAAAAGAAGAAAATAATTTTTTCTCAAAAATCTGCAGGTCAGAACAAAAATCGGAAAAGCGTGAGGCGCAGGTAGAAAAGCTGTAAGTAAATTAGAATTATAGTCACATTTATAATATACTTTATATGAGGAATGTTTAATAACATTTCGTTTCTTATGATAATCATTGTGGTTTTATATCTTTCTCCTATTGTTTTCAGCGCCTCACGCTTATCTACGATTTTTGTTTTGACCTCCAGATTTTTGAGAAAAAATTGTCGTTAAGCATTGGTGAAAACGTTTTTTTTAAATTATTTTTTTATATTTATTATTCTGTTATCGTTCTTTTCTTATTTTGATTGCATTCTTCTAAGTATTGTTGATCAGAAGAAAGTGAGAAATTTTAGCGGAGTTTTTTTTCTTTCTTTCTTTTCATTTAAGACGGGGATGGACAGTAAATAATTTGAAGTAACTCACTAAAAATAACATTTTTGTACACTGACTATCTCTAACGGCAAACAAGTTTTAAATGGATAAAAACTTTTTAAAGTCACGTTCGCAGTGACAGGGACCAATGATTTATTATTATTATTTGGAAACCCTTGAAATCACAATTAAGAAAGATGGTTACAAACAGATAAGTTCAAAGTTGCAAAAGAAAAATATTGAAAATACAGCTAACTTTCGCTATTTTGTAACTGAGAAAATTGTGACTATTTTCACCCGTATAGCAGAGGTTGTGCTCTTCCCCTTTGTTTATGGTTTTGTGGAATTCGTATATTCGGAACTTTGTGGGGAACTAAATCTTTCATTTAAACTGAACAAACAGTAAAAGGTATTAATGTTCGCCATACTATTTTTGAAATATAAGGGGATAAACATAAATAAAAAAGTTTCGAATTATGAATAACTAATATACGAACGAATACAGTTCAATAAAATAATTTAATTTTTAATGAAAATCTGAAGTTAAAAATTTTAAGTTTAAAATTAATTTTTTAGAATATTTTTCTTGTATTCTTTCCACAGATTTACACCTGTGAAATACTTGCGCGGGGTTCGGTTAATGATTGCCATGACTATGAAATCATGTTAGAAATCTTTCTAGAAGCAAAACAAATGCAGAGTGACAGCTTTTCGCATACTTATTCACTTAGTTTAATTTTTTAACTACATTGTAATTACAACAAAACGATAATATTGAATTAAATTTTTTTTTCAATTTTATAATATCTTCAAGTATTCTTTTTTTCTCCTTATTTAATAATTTTCAGTTTCTGGCAGTATAGAAATAGAAAATGTTGTTATAATCAAAAAATTCCACCTCTAGATTTATATGAATCTCCACGTTTCTATGAGTCAAAATAAAAAAAATAAAAAATCGAAAATCTCGCTGTATGTCTGTGAACACGATAATTCACAAAACGCAACAAGCTAGACCGGTGATGGTGAACCCGTCTGAGAAGTGGGTAAAATTTTTATTATTTTAATGCTATCCAGTGGGTCACTAAGCCAGTGGCATCACTCGGAAAAGGGGGGGGGGGAGTGAAAAGGGTACCAATAATTTGGAAGCACCGACAATTTTTTAACAGAAAACTTGAGAGTTTCCTTTTTTTCCCTCTCACTTTTAAAATCCTCAAAAAAAATTTACTTCCAGGACTACGTAATTCCTGTGTAATGCTAAGCCAATGGAATCTTCAGAGCGGAAGTCCAAAAGCCATGCATATAAAGTCAGGCTTTTAATGTAATTAAACAAAACAGAAAACTCGTGCATAAAAATGTGAAATTATATTAAGTGTCTATATTTTCATTACGCATAAATTAAAATGATACACTATTTTGTCGTAAAATTTTCTGATCAGAACTGGAACTGAAGATGAAAACATACAATATAGCTCTAGTACGACATGAATGTGATAATGTCCTACTCATGGCTTAATTCAAGAATGAGTATATTTGTTTATGTTTTAAATGAGATTGATGTAAAGGTCAGTAAAATGTTCAATTATTAACTACGAAATTAAAGGCTTTTAATTTTTTGTTTCATTACATATGTCGCTTCTTTACGGGGCGGGGCACTGATTAATAAATGCATTATTTGTTCTGATTTATATTTAATGACGATGGCAATACTCTTTTGTAATGTAAACAAAATGTAATAACATGGCTGTCAGTGGTTCTGAGACACGGAGCTTGTGTTCATCGATCAATAATGTGAGTACTTTTAAAATTATCGTGGTAGAATACCATTCAGATAATTGTTTCTATTGTATGTAATAAATGTTATATAAAGATCTTTGCTGTAGCTAATGCTTTTGATGTAGATTCAGCTGTACTTCCATATATTCAATTGCGAAACTTCATGCATATTGACATATTTCATTGCTTTTAAACTTTCTTGACCAGTATAATTCTAATTAAGTATTAGGAAACATTAAAAATGCTGGACATTTTCTTTATCTGTTTTCAATGGAGAACTGTCAATTTGTTTTCTGATTAAAAACGCAAAGTATTGTAGTTTTCGTATTTCATTGTCAAACTGTATTATTTTGGCCTCTAAGTTTTGATTGTATGAAATATGTTTAGTTTTGTTGAAACAGGGAAAATTAAAGGAGTCCTTTACTTTAAAATAGTGTATTTAATTTTTTTAGTTGGAAATTTTATAAGTGGGCCACCTTAAGAGAAAATTTGAGATGGAAATTTCACAGTGGATTACTGTTTAAAGCATATTAAATCATACTTATCCTATTCTTTAGCAAATTTTATTGGCTTTCTGCTAGTTATAAAATTTTTTTTGAAGAATATTTTAGATTTAGAGTTATGAATTTTTAAATAAATTAACCCCATTTGCACCAGTTTTGGTCACCTCTATGCACCAGTTTTGGCCACACTAATATTATATTTTTAACAGACATTTTAATGAATTTTAAGTAAAAATAAATCATTTTTATGCAATATATATTTCAGTACATTATTTTCAGTTATTTTAAATGCGATTTTTTTTAATGAATTTATAAAGATATGTAATAAAATTTACCTAAGATGATTTTAGCTGCAGATTTCAATTTTAAAAAAAAAGAAACAGGAATGCAGAAAACAATAATTTAATTTGGTTGGTAAAATGCAAACTATAATTGAATTTGGTTGATAAAATACAAACTATATATACTCGCATAATTTTTTTTTATAAAATATGAAACAAAAAATGGGGAGAGGAATACACTTACATTGCAAAAGCATAGATTCCTTTTTAAAAAAATCTTACAAATCAAGAAATTGCATTATTATACTCGCTAACAATATCCACAAATATGTATTTTTATAATTTTTAATTGCAACATTAATCAAATTCATCAGTATCATTTTTAAAATAAGAGCAATCCATGTTTATAAAAGAATATTCCTCATCACTCAAGTCGGGTTCCTCAAGTTAAAATTTTCTAACATAAATGTGAGGTAAGCATTCAAAATGGAGATGTTTGTGACATTCCATTTTGAATGGCCTTAACTTCATTACCAACTTTAGATGGTGAGTAGCAAAATTGTTTTCTGGAAATTCTACCTGCCTTCTTTTTTTTAATTGGATCCATTACTATGTAAAATGAAAACAAAACTAAATCAGTTACTTTTATTTTAGAAACAAAACTAAATAAGTTTCTTTTATTTCAGAAACAAAGCTATATCAGTTACTTTTCATTTTAGAAATTAAACTAAATCATTTGCTTTTATTTTAGAAAAAAATTAAATTAGGGGCTTTTATTTTAGAAAAAAATTAAATTAGGGGCTTTTATTTTAGAAACAAAGCTAAATTAGTTGATTTTATTTCATCCAGATATTCTTAAATTTATGTAATGGCTAAAAACACAATAATGAAGTTATGTGGCCAAAACTGGAACACGTAGTGTTCCACTTTCGGCCACCTGCCTGGCCAAAACTGGCACATATAGTAAATTTAAAGTACCAGTTTTGGCCACCACCCATTTATTCTTAAAAAAATTAATTTTGATATGAAATTAAAATAAAAAGAAAGCTTACCCCATAAACCCTAAGGGTAATCAGTTTTAGATTAATCATTTAATTCTGAGAGCTTCAGGATGGAAAAAAGGCAAATACAGTAGAGTCTCCCTACAGCGAATTTCTCCCTATAACGAAATTTTTAATCGGAATGTTAAATAACATTCAAAATATTCTCCACATAACGAAGTGGTTGTCTCTCTATAACGAATTTTAATGTGCTTATATAGAAAATAAATTTGTGAGCTGAAAATTGTTGACTAATTATTTTTGGTGAAAATTGATTTTATAAAAAAAAAAGGGGGGGGGTTCCATAATATGGTTTTAAATTACAAAACATGAGAAAAGTTGGAACATTTACAAGCTGGAGCATTTTTCAAACTTGAAATTTGTTTATATTATGATTTTCCTTTTGTTTATTTAAAATATATGAGAGTATTCGATTGAAAAAGCAAACATTTATTGTAAAAATATATGTTTATTAATTGTATATTGCCACTTTAACCCATTAGCATCTTATTTATAGGACAGTTACATTTTCAATTCTGTGGCTAAACCTAATACCTTTCATTGTTTCTTTTTTGCTTTGTTCATGAAGTGAATAGGTATTACCAAACTCAGTTTTCAACAGGCATACTGTTTTATTGCCATGAGAAAAACCCTAGACACCTGACAGGTTGGTGGTGGTCGTTATGGAAACGGGATATTCTACTGCATTTTGGGGGTGAAGGAAAGGGCTTTATTTCATTTGGCGTAGATAGAACCGGCGGAAGTCTAATTTCTCTTTGTACTTCGTTCGAAAACGAATTCCTCGCCTAACAGAAGCGCACTTAGTTTGCCAAATGTTGTGGTTGATTTTATATCCATATCCCTCCTCTCTTCAACTCATCTATTTGAGGTAACCCTGCTCAGGGTTTTTCTCCTGGCGGTAGCACAGTATACCACCAGTTAGTCTGATTTTGAAGTCAAAATGTCGTCATTTTGATTTTTTTTTTTCCCCCTTTCAATTATTTTTAAGGTGATGCAAGGAATTAGAAAATGATATTTATTTTTTGATATTTTACTATATTTTAAAAATCTTCAATATTTCTGTAAAAAAATAAGCTTTCAAAAATGATTTTTTTAACATTTTTTTTCTAAAAACAAAATAATAATTACAAAAAGGAAAAAAAATCATTTTACTTTGCATTTGACTTAATCTTGATGTCTTAAACATAACTAAATAGTAATTTATTGAAATCTATGATTTAAATTAATTTTGACATTAATGGGCTGAACATATTCTTTTGAAGTAATAATTTTTTGAAGAGTTGACATTTTAAATGTAATTTTAATTTTCAACAAATTCTTATTTATTTATATTGAGTTAATTTTGTTCTAATATTTGAATAGGAAACTGAAAGCAATGCACAAAATTTGACAGAATCTCCACCTCTCTATTCTGAAATACCTGGGACAGTTCCTTTAAGCAACGGTCCAGAAAATGGCCCTCCTCCATCTTATGATGAAGTCGTCAACCCGGATGGTAGGTCAATTTAGAATGAAGATCATTTTGCTCTAAGTGTCGAGGGAAATTTTCTTTTCCAGAAGTTATTTGACTCTTTATTAATATTGATTTTATTTTGAAATTCTTTTTTCCTTTTTAGTGCCATAATTTTCAGTTATTATTTTAGAATTATTGTTTAGTAAAACAAAATTCGTACAGTTTCTAAAAGATTTGAGCATATTCAAATTGTTAGGAGAAGTATTCATTTGTGGTGTTCTATTTTTCGTGCAGTTAAGTTTGCTCATATCAAATGGTTTTTGTAAAAGCTGTTGGAAAATCTCTATTATTTTACTTTTAATGTATTTCTATTTCTTTAACAACATTTTAAAAGTAAACAGATGCTTTAATGATTTATATATACAGGTTGATTATTAAAAAAAAAGTCTGCCGATGTATGACCCCCTAGCGAGCATATTGTTATAGGGAGCGGAATAAAATTTTGTATGCAGGTATTATATGTTATGCGCTCGAGAATGTAAAAATGAGAGAAAAGAAAAGTCCAGCTCTCACAGTTACGATTACAGTGAAAAAATTTTGAACTACACCTCCTTTTTTTCACGGAAACATGTTCCTCTTAGAAAAAAACATAAAATTTTTAGGGCAAAAAATGGTGGCGCTAGGCAGAGACAAATAAAGCTTCTTCTGCCTAGTATTTACTATTGGTTATTTTTGCTCTTTTCCTTGTCTCTACCTAACGCTACCATTTTTTTATCTGAAAATACCATTCCAACTCCTTTTTAAGTTTTTTACTATGACAATCTTGTTTCCGTGAAAAAAGTAAGTGTTGCCAATTGAAAATTTCAAAATTTTTTCACTGTAACCGCAATTGTGAGAGCTGGACTTTTGTTTTGCACATCATTCTCGAGTGCATACCGTATAATACCTGCATCCAAAATTTTATTCCATTCCCTTTAAGGATACACTCGCTAGGGGGTCATACATCGGCAAAGTTATTTTATAATTACCCTGTATATACAGTGTGAATCAAAATTCCTGAAACAAACTTTAAGGGTCTATAGACAGAAGAGTATTTTTTACAAATGAAAACTTGTGATTACGATTGCAGTATATGACTGCCAGAGGGGTTGTTACAATAGTGAAGCAGCATACCATAGCACAGGCTGATTTTCTGATCGGGAATTATTTAATAAAGGATGCAACATTTTCTAGGTAAGGTGTGTGCATAATTGGCAGCTGATGGAGTGTGAAAACTCATAAGCAGTATGGTGCACAAAAACGTGTCAACACAAAGTAAAAATAAAGCTTTGGCGGCAGTGTGGTGCACTACAGAGTATTAGAAAGTGGAGGGAAAACTCAAGATTATTATAATTATGGATGACATTGAATACAGTCGACTGGTGAATTTGTAAATTGCTAGAGTGATAGAGGATTATTTAAGAAGCAATGGAATTATGTTAAAGATTATAAATATTTATATAATTCTCATTTATTAAAAGTATTTGAATGTTAAATTTAAAGTATCATCAGTATTCACCAAATGCCACTGTCAGATAGTTACAGTTTGAATTGACAAAACTGTTGATCCTGTGAAGAGAGCCTAAAAGTAAAAAGTGGGTGTGCTGGTGAGTGGACGCAAGACAGAAGCGAAGCTTCTTACGTTTTTCTATATAATTAAAAGTATAATGGTAGAGTCACACACACTCTCTCTTGCACTTCCCTCCCCCAAATGAAACAAAACAGTTAAAAATTACATATTTATTTATTTATTTATAATAATGGTAATAAGTACAAATATATATAAACTCATTATTTATAATTTATGACTAACTAGCAGTACGCGCACGGCGTTGCCCGTGGAATCAGGACTTCAAAAAGTGGGTGAAAAAAAGTGCACACAATGGCACGAAAAAGTTTTGAAAACAGAAGCAAAGCAAAAAATACACATTATTGATATTCCCGCTTATTTTTCTTTGCGAATGACGTCACGTGCCGCGAAGAAGGTCACGTTGCAACAATGCATTGTGGGATGGTCCGGAGAATCTCTCGCTGTTAAATCGCGCTACGAAAAAACTGTTTGAACCGATCAAGGGAAAAATTCATTTTTAAAAAACGAAAAGAGATATTTTAATAGTTCTAGTTTTAAATCGGACATAAACGTGCCAATTGTAGGCTGAAAAAAAATGAAAATTATAGAGATGTTAGAACGTCAGATGCGATAATTTAAAGAAATCTTTATTAAAAATTACCATAAAAGTAACTATTTTTCAATTTTTTTTCAAAATTCAGTAAATTACGTTAGAAATTCAAAACTAACTTCATTAGAACGGAAATCGCATGCTCTTTCCGATGGTGTATCTATTTTTGTCGTAAACTTATTCGTAACTATTCTATTGAGAAATTAGTTCGAAAAATCAACCAAAACAACACAAAACATTAAATAAAAAAAATTCTAGATTAAAATTTAAAATTTCCGCTTGGAGGTGCATTGAGTCACCATTACGACTACCTGTGTGCCAAATTCCATGGCTGTAAGTGCGATAGATTCGTCTGGATATCGCAGACAAACACACACGCACGCACACAAACATTGCCTTTTATAAGTATAGATACTGATAAAAAAAAAATTGTAAGGCATACAAGCAGTTATTGAAAAACATTTTACATTTTTATTAATCTGTATATTGAAACAAAAAATTTAATCGTCACATTCTATCATGGAATCAATTGGTTTGTGATAACTAAAATATGATACAAATGCCTGTGATTCTATTTTATTAATACATCTGGAAAAGACTGCATCAATGGTTATGTGAAACTTTGTCTCTGACAGTGCTGGATTACTGTTCATAGTTAAATTAAATTCATCCAAAAGAAATTTTACAAGTGGCTCTGATTTTTTATCCACAAAATTAACATTAAAATCACCAACCAACACTATTCTCAAGTTTACTTGCATGTCTCCAATAAGTAAAACTTGACGGGGCATGGTGCAGTGATATAGCGTCCTTCTGCGAGTCGGAAGGTTGCGAGTTTGAATCTGCCTGCCCAAAATCCCTATTGGCAGTTATTACGTTTTGAAATACATAAAACTTGAGCATTTACATCCTCTGTATGTGCCAACGATATACGTAGATTTGAGGTTAAAATATTAGTAGTATCATTTTTGTTATGGTTAACTCTATCGATATGGGACTGTCCCATACGTCCCTTCAAGCAAAAGAAGATAGCCATCCGAATGTCACTCTGAAATTTCCACCCCCTTTCATTAAGTGTGATTGATTTCACACCTGCAGCGCGTGCTTTCTTCGTTAGAGTGGCTCGCCCAGATGTGTTTAGGGAAGAGGGGAGTTTTCTATTACAATTCGGACAATGCCAGCAGTCTTTGTGGTTTTTGAGGGGGAAAGTGAATTTCCCTTATCCTTGATAGAGGTGCTCGGACGTTCCCTTATTTTGAGGGCCCTTTATTTCAATGGCTTCAGGAATTGGAGGATTAATTGCAATGCCTCCAACATGAACTTCACTTTTGAACTTAACACAATCTAATTAGGAATGTTAATTGCGCCTAAGATTGTATGATGCATTTCCTTTCATGATGGTTGGTTTTTCTACTCTAACTCCCCATCCTGAAGCCCGTGTCAAGAAGCTTCACTTCAATGAAAGCAGTCTCCTGTCTAGTTAACAAGAAAAAAGTTAACAAAGATTTCAACATCAGTGCTTTTACTCGCATAGTGGAAAATTGTTTGCCCTGCTGGCAACATGACTCAACCTGGAGAACTTATAGTATATTCTTAGAGAAAGTGTCCCAGTAGAAATTTACTGTAGTATTGTATCCTGTAATGTCTCTTAGGCTAATCTTTTTGTTACTGCACAGTCATAGTACACCTTCTACATACAGGGTGTTTGAAATGTATCTTTACTCTTTAAAAAATTAATTGAAAATAAACAAACAATGATGCGATGTTTTTTTTTTTATGTTCCATAAAGAAAATATCAAAATTTTTTTGCAATGTTTTTTTCCACGATTTCAATGTGCACACCATTAGTCGCTGGCAACACATTGAGTCTATACGAGATTCTAACCATGTTCTTTACGAGGACTGTGACAAAAAGTCTCTTGATTTCATTTAATGTCATCGAAGTTTCTAATAGGGTGGCCAGATTTTGATTTTGGCAGTATGCTACTTGTCGTCATAAATCTTTCATGCCATTCATAAATTGTGTATCTTGCAGGTGGACTTCAATTGTAGGTTGTCTGAAATTTACGCTGTGCCTTGTGTTGCAGATTTAAATTTGATAAACCACTCTACATTTTGCACTGGTTCTTGTGGTGAAGCCATTTTGAAACAAGAATGTTGCAAAACATTGACGTACCGCCATCTGGTTTACACTTTATTAAAAAATAAACTTTGATATTTTCTTTATGGAACATAAAAAATCGTAAGTGCATATCATTGCTTGTTTATTTTTAATTATTTTTTAAAAGTGGAAAGATACATTTTGGACACCCTGTAAATTGGATTTATGATGTGTAAAAATAATTCATCTTCTATGAATTCTTGGCCCACCCTTAAAGTTTGTCTGAGTACTTTTGATTCATCCTATATATTTGTTATTGTCTTAACACATGTTTGTTTTGAATCAAATTTTACTCATTCGTATTCTTCATCATTAAAATTCTACAAAAAATTTTGTTCATTTTCAGCCGTTTAACATAATTTCTGATGTTAATTTTTCATTTCTTATTGTTACTTTTAATTAATATGTCTGCTGTGTATTTTGATTCATTGTCTTGTATTATTTTGTATTACAGGTAAACAAAAGACTTTCCTAAATCAATAAACAAGTGAAATGTCTTGTAAATGTATCAGAATATTTTCAGCATAACAAGTTTCAAAATCATGTTTCAGAGTTGAATAATTTATACAGAATACATTCTTTTTAATGTTTTAGCTTCACCTCCAACTTATCAATCTCTATTTGGACAAGTGCGAGAGGCACGAAAAAATTCATCAGGTTTTGTGGATTTCCTGAAAAAAGTTATAATCTTATTACTTGGCACAAGTGAGTTTTATTTTTAATGTTTTAAGACTAGTTACTAAATAATATGTATTGACATGCTAAAATAATATTAGTCTACCTTCAAGCTAACTTTAGCTTTAAATTCGATTTATTTTGCTAGTGATGATTTTTCTGATGCTTATGGTTAATTTTTATGCTTTAGCCTGTGAAAGAAACCTAATGATATGCTGTTAGATCAGAATAAAGGGACAGTATCTACATTGTGTGTAAAACTACTTATTAAACTGCATTTATTTTTCATTTTCGTAACTAAATATTCTAAAAATAATACCATTAGGAAATATTTTGTTTCCATTTGATAAAAATCAAATACTTATACATATCTGATTCTTTTATTAATCCTCTAACAGGCGCAGTTATGATTCATATTAGGCATACCAGTCTTTTGGTTCAAATGTACAATGTCTTATCTTTAATTTTTGTATTTAATTGCTTAAGATATATTTATCTCTTTCTACTTATTATTTTAGTTCCAAAATATTACAAAAGCTCCCATAAAAAATCTTCCGAATCATTTCATTCTTAAGAATGCACTTTTTAGAGGCCATTTTGAAACTTGAAAGAAAAGATTCAAGCATTAGTCGTGTTGATTTTAGATAATCATTCACAATTTCTAAAGGAAATACAATCACGAGGTTAAATTTATTTTGTTTTGAACAAATAAAATACAGAAGAAGCATCTCCACTAAAAGTAGCAACTCTCCTTTTTTTTTGAAGCAAGGCTCATACCTAGATCAAGTATTTGTAACAGATAGCCGGGTACTTGCACGCTATAGTGGTCACCGAGATTGAATCACCAGCAACCGAGATATATCGCTAAGCTGGTGGTAAAATCTTGTTGCAAAGAGAAAGATGGTTTGGCGATGTGAGAACATTTGTTTTCGGTGCTCAGTGAGCCTTTTATTGGTCTCTTGTGCACATGATACCTACAGCATCTGAAAAGGACAAATTGTGCATGTGATGCCTGTGGCTTCAGAAGTAGTATCAGGCAAATTTTTTAAACTTTAGAAAAAACATCAGCGGCTTCGCTTTCATCAAAGCGGGAACCTAGTAGATACGCTTGTTCATTGAATGTTAGGAATCTACATTTTTTAAAATTCCAAAATGGGCTCTCACCTCAAAATGTCCCTTTTGTCAAAATGTCAACAGAAGGAAAGAGCACAACAGTCCTAAACAAATCCTTTCGAAAATTATCAGAATTGTAATTAACTTACACTGAACTTACGAGCTTGGCGAAATCCGAGGGTCGCCAAATAAGCTTGGAGGCTGCTTTAACAAACAAGTGCCGATAATTTCTGGAGGGGGGGGGGTATTTTAATAGCCTATAATAAAAAATCGTTTCACATTACTACGTAAATTTATATGCTTACTGAATAATCATGTGTTTAAACCATTGTTATAACTGTAGCTGTTGTCGCATCGTAATGAACTGAAAAGGAAATTGGAGTGAAAAAATTTCTATTCTGATCACTTCATCAGGATACATGTAGTCTCCTGATATCTTTGGATAGAGATTTGATAGTAAATTGTTTCACTGAATAACAAATGTGTTATGGCTTATATTATACATACTATAGTACTCTTTTTTTCGAACAGCCTGTAATGTTTTTCTTTCAATTTCATTATTAGCTCAAACAAAACTTATTTAATCAGAATTATATGTTTTCGTAAGTTATTTTAATCATTAACCTTTCTTTATTTTCCTGCAGTTGGTTGCACCATTATTTTAGGAATCACAATTGTTGTCCCTATCTCAATGATCTTAGTTGGTATGTTACATATTTCATTTTCATTACACTTCAAGTTCTTGTGGCTATAAAATCAGCTTGCCTTTATGTTGCAACTGTGCAATTATGTTTTCTAAATTTCATTTCTGATGTACTTTTATTAGTTAAATATGCCCATACCTTGTGTCATTAGTGAATTATATTTTAAGGCCCTCAATTCATTTGAGGAGTTAACTGCAATCAAGAAAACAATACAAAATTTCACACTTTTTTAAAAAACTTTGAACACATTAGATGTGAATTGTGCTGTTTATTTTCAAGTTTTATTGTACAGTTGTATTCAAAGTGCTGCATGCGATTTGTTTATTAAAATTATTTACTTATTTATTGAAATTGTTTAATTAAAATTATTATTTATTAAAGTTTTTTACTGTTTATGTGTGTATTATTTAGTATAACTGTTACATATTAAAAATAAATATTTATTGCCATTTATAGTCTAAAGATTGTCCTTTTCTCTTGCTCCACTCATTTTTTCTTAAGTTGGACTTTCGGATGAGTAGAATTTTTATATGGTCCCATCAGCTTTGAATTAGCCAAATTCTTCAGTATATACATTTTCCTAATTATATTTAATCTGTATTTAAAGTAAATACATTAATAAGTCTTTGCATTTTTTTATTATGTGACTGTTTTGAAGACTTTGTTGTATTCTATGAAAAGATGGCCTGAGGGGTTGTGCTCTTAAATATTTAATTAGTATTAAATTTGGTGTATTTTAAAATATATTTAAAGTAAAGTATATTTGATGTATTCTAAAGTATACGCAGGTTGAATCGGAACTCGTGCACAAAACTTTAAAGGGTGGTAAGAATAAATATTTTTATGTATAGGAATGCTTGGACACAAGTGATGCATTGTACCTCAAGCACAAGAGATAGACTTAAAAGAAAACATAAAATTGTTTTCAAATCTGTCTTGTCTGTTTACAGCTTTGTACACAAAAGTTTCTTTGCAATATTGCTCACCATAATTATTGAAGATTTCTCCCACCAATTTGTTTCTCTTTAAACATGATTGTTATTTTTTAGTAAGAAAAGTATTCAGGATACAGGAAGAAACTATTTTTGTTAATAGTTTGTTGAACTTATCGAGATGTGGAAAGTCGCATGCTGATCTGTCCAGTAGATCATAAGATGATTGATTTTGAATATAGAAGTGCAGAAGTAGAATTTTTGAGTGTATGTTCATGTAAATCTGTGACAACCCTTTTAAATTTTATTATGGAATTCTGTTTTCATGTAGTTTATTCGTTTATATTTGTCTTGTTATATATATCTTGTTTACAAATTTTCAGCGTATCTATATTTAATTCATCATTCAATTATATTAAAGCCGACATAAATATTACATTAAAATTAGTTTACATAATCTTTTTTTGTGCAATTTTTTCTGTTTTATTTAAATTATGTCATTAACTTTTAAAAAAAGCAACTTATTTTGCAATTGATTCAGGTGAAATGGAATTTGATTGCAGTTATTATTGCTGTATTATTTATTTAATTGAAGCTTATGATGATAATAATATAGTATCAAAAATATATTTTCAGTGACTGAAGATCTACACAATTTATATTAATCACTTTATTGAAATGTTCAAAATTCTAATAATAATCAAGTGTGTTTACCATATTTTGTTTTAGATTCAAAGAGCCAAGTATGTGTATTATATTAGCAGCATATTTTGTTAAGTTATTCATATTTTTGTTATGTTTGTTGTTAATTTTGATTTCCATATTAAATTTCACAAATCTGTGTTTCTACATCCTAGGTAGTTTGTACTTGTTCATCTCTGTTCAGTTTTCTTTTTTATTTAATTTTTGTTGTCATTTCTTTGAATGCAAATAGTCTTATAAATATGTTCTGTTTCTATTTTTAGATGTCTTGAAATTCATGTTTCGTTCAAGATTCTTTGTTTCCTTTTAGGGACAAACTATTTTGGTGAGTGTCCTGTCGAACAGTTCATTCCAGTCTATTTAGTTGTCGGTGGAACATTTGGTGTTGTGAAAAACGTGTTGGGTTTCTTTTCTCGGTGGAAAACGAACGAAAATGATCAAGAGCGACTGATTCATCGTTCCCGTGACAGTATTTTGAACTGCTTCCTCATTGCTTGGTTTATCACTGGTAAGTATATGATGAGCATTCTGAATTTTTAACATATGTACAGTTTTTACTTTCTCATATACGAAGAGAAAGTATTGTAATCGTCAAGAATTTTGAACTGGGGATTTTGATGAATCTCCTTGTTTTAGACCTCCTTGAGTCCAAAAAAACACAATTTTAGAATTATCTATCTTTGAACATGATAACTCAAAAAGGATTTGAGCTAGAGGGATGAAATTTGGTATGTGATCTTCACACATGATTTTTGGATTTCTATCAAATTTGGTCAACATCCGTCCACGGGAAGTCTGTCAGTTTTCACTTGAACACAATAATTCAAAAACTTAGATAGCTAGATAGATAAAATTTGGTACACAGTTTTATCATCAGGAGTGATGGTCCGTATCAAATTTTGGACTAAATCCGTCAAAGGGTTGACTGTCTGTCTGTATAATCGCATACTCGTGAACACGATAACTCCTTAACCCTATTACATAGATAAATAAAAATTGATATGTGGTTTTCTTATCTTAATTGTAGATCTCTGTCCAATATTGGTGGGGAAAAAGGCGTTCAAATTGCATAAAAATTTTTTTTACCTTATGCAAGGCCATTTGCGTATTGGCGAGAATCCGCTTTTCGCCTTGGCACGCTCCAAGGGAAATTCATTTTATGCCATTTGCCTTATTTTTTCTCCACCATTGTTAGTTACGCTTGGTGTATTTTACTGCAGTTTGGATTTTTTTCCCCCAGTTTTGTTAGGGAATCGTCCATGTTACGTTCAGTGTATTTTTTTACTTCACCTGTGTTAGGACGGATACAAGAAAGTTTTGGGGAAACCACTCCTGCTGGTTGGGAAGTATATGAGAAAGCTTAGGGGAGACCACTCCTGCTGGTTCTCTTTTGTTTTTCCAGCAATAAACCATAGTAGCATTTCATAAATATAAATTAACTCTGGAATGGGGATGTGGAGTGATGGTGACTCCAGTCTCTGTTCCAAAGGAGATTCTATTGATACAGGGAGAGGACAAACCTCCTTCCATCCACAGACTTTTAGCCAATCAAGGATCATGGGCCGTCAGTGTAGGTTTTGCCATCTTGAGTTTAACACATAGATGTTTAAACTTTACAAGTCAAATTGAACAAAATTAAAAGGTTCAGGTTTTCAAGTTATTGGCAGAATTTTCTGCTAACGAACTGGTTGAACAAACGATGAAATCAAACAGGATTATTGTGTAAGACAGCTTTTGCACGAATACTGCCCTCATGATTTATCCTGCAAATGAGAGACTATATACACTATTAAAATTCGAGTGTAAATGTATATGTGTGTGAGTATCTTCTCGTGAACTGCTGAACGTAGAAACACTCTGAAAGTACCACAAGATGTGAAATAATCCAAGGAATCCATTTTGACCATTTAAATTCCAAAATTACGATTAATTAAAAGCACCAAAATGAATGATTGACCTTCCTCTGTAATGCCATCTGTCGTGCAGAGACTCAAAAGGACAGCAAGGGAAAGATTTCCGCCATTTCAGTCTCTTTGAAAACTGTCGTCCTTCCCTCCATACTAAGGTCAGACAACAAATAATTTCGGAATCAGATAGGCCATTCATTTCGCCAGGACATGTCATCATTTTTTTGTTGCAAAATAACAATTTTTTGTATTTTTTTTTGCGATTTTTTAAAAATGAGTCAATTTGGACACGTTTTTGCAGACGGGATGTTTGAACCACCCTGTATCTCTTTCTCATCATCGTGATTGATTGAGTTTACATCCTGTGGAAGTGTATGCTTTACTCTTTTCCAATGAGTAATTTAAGAAATCGAATTCCCAAAACTTATTTTTAGGATTTTTCGAAAATTACTCAAAATTTGACTTCAACATTTAATAAGTTCGCGATTTCTCGAGATAATCCCAAGAAACTTTTTTCCCGTGTGTCTGATTACATTATCCGTGTTTGGACTGAAGATTAAAAAAATCTTCCAAAATTGCGGATTTAAAAATTTTTGTGTCTTGCGTCTACTAATCTTTTTTGATACTTTATTTATATGATTTCTTTCTTACATTTTTTTGGTTGAAAGTTACCGTAGTTTGTTATCAGTGTGTGAAATTTGAAAGCTCTTACTTTAAAATTTCAAAAAAATGCAAAACTTCATGCATCCACAAAGTATTTATTTAGTTCAGTGGCCGTCACGTGATCCTCTTGCCAGGGAACAATGGAATCCCCAGCAATGCCGGGATCTCTGTTGGACGGTGAACAATAATAATTTTTGACATCTGGATTAAAAATATAGTCCCAGAAAAAAAGGAGGAGAGAAAACAAGTCACCAATCTTTTTTACATCTTTTTTGTGTGCAAAAACTTTGACTTCTGCTTATGTTATTGTTTTCCTTTTCTATCCATTTTGTATCTAGATTATGGAACTTTTATTGATTCACATTTTTGCCTATTTGGCAACACTGGTTCTGCTTATAGTTCATGGCTTCGAATGATGCATTATTAAAGATAGATCGGGCTACACAGTTAGTTTATAGATATACAGTGGAGTCTTGTACAATTCTGGGAATATATTAGGCATGATAGGAAATCACATAATACAAGTCATGTATTATCGAAGGAAATTATGTAAGTTCAAGCATGTGCAATTTATAACTTTGCATATTGCTAGTGTGTTGTTACTTTTTTAAAACTTCTTCGAAAATAGCAGCTGTTCTTTCCATATAGAAGCAACAGGTACGTGTTTAAATTTGCTTTTCTAAAAAAATGCATAATATGAGACTGTATGAGAACTAATTGTAGCTTTTTTCATCTCATTACAAAAATTTACGTTGTATGAGAATGCATTATACAAAAATACACTTTACTTTAAAAATTATGAAATTTATATTAAATGAAATACATGAAAAATGAAACTGTTCTCAGACCATGGGTGAAATTGACACATTTCCTTTGAATGGTCACAGCAGTGATGTTTCCATTCTAGGGCTAAGCATGTTTGAATGTAAAGATATTTATTCATGCAATATTTAAAGTCAGTGGACATGCTGGCAAGCATGAGTCTTGACTTGGTTATTAATAGATTCCTGTAAATGATAAGCATGTCATGTTAATCACTTCTGGGTGAGTTTTTTTTAGTTGGAAGAGGTGCATAAAGTACTTATTTGATACTTACCTTCTATCAGACACCTGTTTTCCTAACCCTTTCCTCTAATTAAAACTCGCATGCATTTATATGAGCAGTTAGATATTGTTACAAAAATTGTCTGGTGTCTGTACGTGTTTGCAGTCGAGCAAGCAGGGAAAAAAAAAAAAATGATTATTTATTTGACGAATAATTCCAGAAAAACAAAACTTAGCACAGGTAACAAAATTAAGCAGCGACACTTTCAATAGCACCCAATGTCTCAGTTCATCAGCTCACCCACTCTTGGTTTGAGGGCTTGCTTTTATACCTTTTCCAAGAGGAAGTGATGTCACATAGTAACCTCTAGAAGGTTCTTGATATTTCCCGCTCCTAGTAGAGATAGAATAACCATTCCTGATTTTTCTAGAAGATTAGCTTATCCCATTCAGAGCATCTGCGCTCGATTGTGTGCATATCATGATTTTCCTGGTGCTTCTAGAGCCAAACTGGTCATTCAGCTCGCCAAGAAAATTCATCAAGACAATAAAAGGAGCTAAGTGGTGTGTGGATAACTGAAAAGTAGCCAATATATAATGTTCACAATATTAGTAAGTTCCAAGATGAATTTTTGAACTGAAACGATTTTATCTTCACTGACTTAAACTATTTTGGCTCACCTAAGCCCCTAAGTTTCATTTTTAACTGATCTCTTTTGAATAATTTCATCCGAAGTTTCCTTATATTGTAAGAAATATTGTGAATTCTTCAGCAAACTCATTTATTTTTCGAAAAAAAGTTATTTTACCTCACAACGAATATAGTAACAGGCTATGACTATGAAGTTATGCGTAACATGGCGGAGGCTACCGGTTTTGTTTTGTAAGCAAACCGATCATTGCCATCGGCAAAAGAAAAATTAACCTTTTTTCTGTGCCATGTACTTTAGCGTTTTATATACATAGATTCCTTTTTTTCAACAATATCATCAAATTTGTCACCAAGATTAGCATGTCAGGGAAGCAACATTACAATTTTGTAAGAATATTGACTTGCAGTCTCGCCTGTTGCATACGATGAGGTACTCAATTCTGCAGTGACTGTAATTTCTCCTCTGTTTTCTGGCAGGTTGCATCTGGACCTACCGGGTGTACGAACCTGAATACGAGGATGAAGATAGTCCTTTCTACTGTAACAAAACTCTCTACTTGTTTACATTTTGGCTTGTGAGCACTACATTCATCGTGGTTGGTTTGATGAGCGTCTTCATCATGTGCTTCGTCGTGTCTTCTGTTGTCACCGCAATCGAGTGATGCAGCTTAGTCATTTATTTGTCAAACTTTGTAATAACAATTTTATTGCTGTTGCTCTCTCCTCGGTCATGTGCCCGGAAAGTGCAGTAGGAGCCATTTTGTACTGTTACTTTAACCCTCTACGCACCCGGTTATGTAGAGGACTAAAAAATTACTTTTTAAAAAACTAAAATTAATTTTATTGTATAAAATCTCCAAAATCTAAAAAAAAAATTATCCCTAGAATTTTTGGAAAATATGCATCTAAACATGAACTGTCTGCTTTTGAACCGAACATGAAAAACGAAAAGCCAGTTCAGCCGCTTAGAGGGTTAAATGATGAAGAATGATTGCTTTTATAAAGTGTATTTCAGTTCATGACAGTGTTTAGATTCTTTTGACATTGTTGATTATTGCAGTAATAGAAACTTCATAAAAGCTTGCATGAATGAATCATTTAATATTTTTTTTTGGTGTTAGTTTTTGAAATTTTCATATTTTTTTTATACTGTGATCTGTTTATTATTCCATCTTTCAAAAATTAATTTTGCTTATATTTTATAGAAAATATAATATCAAACTCCAATTAAGTTCTTTGGACTACTACTGTTTGACTTAAATATTTTCATATGATTGGACAGGAGATTTATATTTGCTGCTTTAAAAAATATGAAAGAAAAAAAAATCTAAAAATGAATTAAAGATTATATTTAAAAATCTGAAATAATAATGTGTTAAAATGTTACATGCTTTCTATGCAAAAATAAACCATATTTAGTTTGTCTTTGAAAAAAATGTTAATGCAATGTGATGTTGCAAAAAAAGTAACTGGAATGCTAATACAATTGTGTTGCTTACAGTTTCAGTACAAAGAGGAAATTTGGTACTTTCGCATTAACACCACCGCAGCTACAGATTTGGCGGTTTTTAAGTGCCGCCAGTCTACACCTAAAATTTTTGCGACAAATCATAAAATAAAACACTTTATTTAAAATCAAAACACTTTCAAAATTCAAAACACTTTATTTAAAAACAAAGAAGGTGGAAAATGGGCCGATATAGAGTTTAACATAGATTCTAAACAGTCTCTATTTTCTTTCACCTGATGCTGTCGCCATATGAACTCTGATAAATAAGATTCCAAATGATGTCAAATTGCATCTTGTTCTGTTTTTGGCAAATCCCAAATACGCATTTTCGTAGCACTTAAAAATGGTGTCAAAAATCAGCAAACAACAAGGCAACAAGGAATCCAAAAGATAACTGCGTGCACGTGCGAATAACAAGGTTGCTGTGTGCGAGCAACAAGATTGCTCTTTATTGGTGCATTAGCGCAACTTCAGCTGTGGTGGCGTAAGTACCGGAAATTTATTTAGTCATCCCATTATTTAGATCATTTTCAGATATTCTTCTCTCCACCACTGCCATCATTATTAGAGGAAGAAAAAATTGTGCGATAAAGAACTTCTCTATAAAAGTGAACTTTAAGACTAAATTGAAAATGCATTTTTTACATTTTAAACTGTAAAACATTTTTAGAATAGTGTCTTATTTAAAATTTTTTTATGTCAAGAAATATATTTAATGTGCTGACTCTTGAACTGATATTTTGTTTGCTAACTGTATGGCTTTTACGGTACGGGCACATGATGAGAGATTTACTTCTTTCTCTTGAGATCAAATATTATATAAGTATATTTTTTATAATTTTTTTCTTTCTGAAAACATTTTAAAATTTGCTATGTGCATATTGGACTTTTTGCATGTTTAAAAAGGAATTTATAAAATTGGTTTTCTGAAGAAGGATTTCAAAAGAAGAATGTAATTTTTCTCTCTCGGTTTGGCATAGCTAGTTTGTACAGTGCGATTCAGAAGTCATTCGACAAAATTAAAGGATAAGTCAGATATATAGGTATAAGTTATTTTTACACTAGAAAAGTGGTGTCAAAAATGCAAAGGGCTCCCACTGTAGGGAGGTCTGTACCAATGAATTAAGTAAAAGAAAAGGATACATGAAATGGAGTGTACAGCATAGTTTTGTGAAGGAATACAGATTCACAATATCACTGTACAGTTGCATGAATAACAACATTGCAAGTTGTACACACTATGGTCTACAGTGGCAAGTAGGATGTAATGTCTACAAAAATTTTTGGAGTACTGAAAGTAAGTGTTCAAAGGACTATTTGCATAGAGCTGTACATGCTTTACATGTTGTTGTGCTGTAATGATAATGATGCAAACGTCGATGAACGACGACTTTAGGGATTTTTAGCTACAAGGGTCATCATCCCCAGTATTGGTTAACGTTTACAGCCAACTAGAAAATACCAAAGTACTTTAAAGTCTGAATGCAGACACAGAAATGAATTCTATTTCTGAAGATAGTTTTTTTTTTTTCCTATTGTCCACGTCGACCTTTCTTATTAGATTCAAGCTCCAGAAAAGACAACTAGTAACTTTGCTTGCTGTTGAAATTTTTATACCAAAAAAGAAAAAATATGAACATATTTTGCAGACATCTATTTAACATGTCCAATTTATCTAAACTAGAATGCAAGTCAAATTTTAGTGCACAGCAAACTTTCTTGGAAGGCGAGTTATCTCTTCCGTAGCAGTGAATGTATTAACTGGAGTTTACCCCCAAGGGTTTTTTCTATTCTTTGGGTATTTGAGGCATGATAGAAGGATGTGGTGCAGATCATTCTGAGCGTTGCATCTGTTACCAGTAGGATTATTTTGAAGATTAAATTTATTGAACAGTCATGGAGTAATAATCATTTTGCGAACTATACGAGTGATTGAGTTATCTACCTTTCTTTTACGAGTCCACTGAGAAATTTCGATAATGTCTGGGAAGTTAACTAATAAATTATGGTATACTATTTCGATAGTTTTTTTTTGTTTTTCCAAGACGTTTTTCCTTTAACCCTTTATTTACCGAATTAACTTACCAGCAACTTTTCAATTTTATTTTGGCATCATTAGATACTTGTTAATGCAGAATAACCCCAGGAAAGATGAAAAAACTTTTTTAGTTAAATAAATTAATTTGGTTAATAAATAAAAAATTTAATTTTTGCCTTCATCTGTTAGCTGTCGGATCTACATTCCTCATGTTCATGTGAATACTGTCAGGAAAAATGGGGAAATATTACGAAGATGCAAGTGTGAATAAATTAGTACTTTTAAGTACTGTTGGGAAGCAAAGGGTTAGATTTTTTAATGATATCTTCTGGAGCAATTAATTCCATATATTTTTTGTGAATTTGTATTCTATTGAACCTGTGTTGTGCACTTTATCTTGTGTATCCTTTTCTTTTACTCGGTTCGCTGACTAAAACCCCTGCAGTCACCCTTTGCTTTTGCAATCCCATGTTCCAGAGTAAATATGACTTATTTCTGGATGCCTGACCTACCCTTTAAGTTTGTCTAACGATTTTTGAATCACCCTGTAGATTTTTTAAATAAATGAGTTTTTACCTATCTCATTCTATCTTCATTGAGAGCTTATGTATTTCTCAGCCAGTGATTTGAGAGCTTTATACTGCTACGTTGCACTTTGGGCCATGTTGGTTCAATGTTTGTTTTTTTTATGCTAGGAGTATTTCATTTGTTGCAGAATTCAAAGTTTATATTAGTCAGTTAAATAATGCAGTTTTTTTTTTATGAAATTTATTACTATTGTAGATGTTCTTCATTAGTATTATTTTGTTGTTTAGTTGGAATTTTAGTTTTTTGGTTATTGCAAAGCAGTTCAGCGTTATTGTTAGTAGATTTTTATTGTGAATTGTGTTGAATATATTTGAAGGGATATTGTGTTTATCTTGCATTTTTTTTTTTTATTAAAATGGCATGATATATTCCATTAACTGTCCAATGGATGTATTTTTAAACAGTAAAGCATTGATGTTATGAAATGATTTTATTCAAAAATAATATCATTGCTCCTCTCATAAGCCTTGTTTTTGTAAGAATGGTTTTGCTTATTGCAAGAGTAATATGACTTTTAAAAAATCCTTTCTCCATTCTCACATTGTACACTTACACATGAAAGCATTGTTTATATTTAAAGCAAAGAATAGAAGCTGCTTTTATATTTCTATATATTATAACTTGTATAAGTTTTTAAGTTACTTTTAAGTTAGGTATGCTGTTGAATAAGTTATTATATAAATTCATGTCATCCTACAATTTCATTTATTGGATATTTTCTGTATTATGAATTTAGGTGTATACTGCCCTCCTAAAGTTAAAAGGTGTATCTCGGTTGTCAGATTTTTCCTATTTAGTAATGTTTGTGAGCAACTCGCAAACATTACACAGACCTGCCAACTCTCCCGCTTTTGGTAGTCTTCGGCTTTTTAACAATTTCTCCCGATTCTCACCGATTTCCTCCTGCTTTTTAGTATTTTCGAGAAATCGGAGCACATAAATAGTGATAATAAAAAAGGCAGTAAAAGAGCGACAAAAGAAAAATCCAGCGCTTGCTTCGACCACATTCTCCTCAAATTTTGAATGCATGACATCATTCCTCTACGGATTCTTCATTAGCTCTTTGCTGCGGTATCATGTCCAAGCTTGTTGACTAGTGACTATTGCCATGGGTTTTCGGCGCATGCGCTGCTTTGACTGTTTAGTGTGCTATGGAGAATTTTTTTTTATCTCTTCTGCCTATCTTGTTGTGTTGGGGGTGTTGCCAAAATATATATATTTCGATTTTTATTTTGTGAGTGTATTTCTTTTTCCACCAGTTCAGATCTGATGTCATCGAAAGAATCTAAAAATAAATACCAGACTGTATTTACCAAGGCCTATTTCTAGGAATATTCGTTTATTATCGCTTCAGAAAAAGATAAATCGTATGCATTTTGTACCATATACACATTTGAGTTTTCAATTGCTTCCAGCAAAATCTGCAACAACTTCTTTAACTTTAAAGGAGTAAATGTACATTATTATGTAATTTATAAATAGGACTTATTAAGTAAAACTGAACTGTAAATATGAAAAAAAAAACTATAATGAAGAAATGTAAATCCATAAATTAAAGCTCTGAAGTACAAAAAAATATATAGGTAAATCAAAATTTATATTGATTAATAACTGTCTAGATATAAAAGTGAGGACTCAAGTCTTTTAAAAAACCGATCAGGCTATTTTAAAACCCAGCTAAGCAATTATTTAAAAAATCAATACATTTTATTTATTTTCTAAAAAAAAATTTTTTTGAGCAAAATACAGCAAAAATAAAAAAATGTTTTATTAGGCCCTTCCACCTTATTTGTACACGAGTTAAATAAAGTAAACGTTGGCCCTGCTGTGCATTTGTGATTGTGTATGTATAATTGAAAATGTCTCCCTCTTTTTTAAATCTGGAGGTTGGCAGGTCTGATTGCATTTTTTTTTTCTGTTGTGGTTTTCTTTTATTTCTTAATAAGATACAGCCTTTTTGCGTGGGAATAATGTCGGGCATCTCACAAAGATTACTAAGTAGGAAGAATCTAAAAATTAAAAAAAAGAGAGAGAGATGCATCTTTTTAAGCTTAGGAGGGCAGTATAGTCTAAATTCACTTAGTTAAAAATATGCATTTGCTGTTCAAATTTTTTTTTTTTTTTTTTCATATTATGTTACAATTGTATGCAATACTATAAATAGATTAAACACATATTATGGATAATTTTTTCTTAAGAGTTCAACATATATATATATATATATATATTTAATTACTTATATATATTAATTAAAGCTTGATCCATGTATTCTTTTAGTGACTGTTGTATAGATCTGTTATTTTTTTACCACAATACGCATTTTGCTTTTTTTGCAAAAGTGTGATTGAATAAACAATTGCAATATATCATCGTCGTTCAGGAAAAAGTCACCAAGTCCAAAACTAAAGTTTCAAATTGTGTTCAGTTTAAACTTAATTATTTTTGAGTCATGATAAATAGTAAAAATTATTTTACAGGTTTCTAGCTCCTATGGTTGATTTACTGATGGTTAGATAGCAGGTTTTTATCGCCAAATAATTAATTGCAAATTCTAATTGACTGCATTAGTCCTTCAGAATGTTTTTGTGAACTTATTAACTTCTGCCTGAACAACGACAATATATTAATTAAAGCTTGGTCTGTGTTTTTTTTTTAGTGACTGTTGTATAGATCTGTTACTCTTTACCATAATAGATTTTTTGCTCTTTTGCAAAAGTATGATAAAATTGACAGTTAACCCTTTTTTTATAGTTAATACTACTAATCTGATTGTTTAGAAGTTAGATCTGCTTCTCATTTCCTGTCTTGATCGTACAGAAACAGAATTTTGCATCACTCTGTAAAATAAAAAAAAAGTTTCAGAAGAGAATAATGTGAGAAGAATAGCTGCTTCGAAATATGAATCTCGCTTTTCTTTGCTGAAAAAAATTTCTTTGCTTTTTAACTTCATTTCAAGCGAATAAACATCTCTTCTTTAAACGTGAATAAATAAAATAAGACAGTTTGAAAAAAAAAACATTCTAGGAGAATTTGTGATGCATTTATTACTGTAGTTGATTGCTGAAGAAATTCTCTTGCTTTAAAAACTAAGCTTTAAAGGCTTGGTGTACACTTTTTTTATACCAAACCCTTTATTACAAAACTGGTAAGTCAATGGAAGTTGTCTTAAACATAAAACTATTTTGCTTGAAAAAACTTTGATAATTACAATAACGGGAATGTAGTTATTTATATCAATATCTTGTAAATAGGTGAATCAAGCTTTAAAGAGGGGGGAATTAGGATTTCACAAAAAAATGTATGTGTATTTTTGGCTGGGATGGACACTTTTTTTTTATTGTTTTCTTCATGAAGCTCTTGCTTTTGTATTATTCCTGTGAAAAATATTTGTTCATTATTGGCCTTGTTCTGATCAAATTTTTAAACATCATTTTATACTCTTGTTAGACTACTTTCAAACATAATATTTTTTTAAAATCATGAATTAACAGCATAGCTGTGGAAATATATATTAAATTTGAATATGCTCCTTGAAATTATTACCATTACCCATTTCCTGTAGATAAAAGCACACTATAGGAAAATTTTTTCTTGAACTTATAAAAAAGGAATATAGATGTTTTGTGTACAAATATGGAGAGAGATATCAGAAATCATTTATATTTTACAGAATCATGAAAAAAGAATAATTATTTAATTTTGTTTTCTCTTACACAGTGCTTGGTTGTAAATTCCATAACTGTTTGCGAATGAGTACTGAGCCTTTCAAAAGCTTTTTTTTTTAACTTTTTGAATTGTACGTGAAAATTATATTTCATCAGTTATATGTCATCAAAGTGCAAACTTTAAATTTACGTGCTTTCTTTTTTTATGGTAATCAATAATTTATTGATGATTATTATAAATTGGGATTTGTAGTGAAAACGAAACTTGTTAATTATAACCTGTATGTTGGATGTGGAAGAAAATAAGTGTTTTGAATAAGCTTTGCACCCCCCATCTCTTTTTTAATGTGCTGTTTGTGTAAATCTTTTTGTTGCTGTATTAAGATTTTTGTGTATATAATGTTTTTGTTCTACTAGATGAGGTATTTTTTTTTTTATCTTACTAACTGTAGCAGATAATATAGCATTTATTATGAAAGGGTATTTAATTTTGTCTTGAAAGTGTCATTTTATAGTGTTGTTTTTAATGGGAGTAAGATTTCTTCTTTTTCTTCAGTGTAAATATTTTGTGTAAAATGAATTGATTTTTGCATAATGGATGTGCTGTACTCAGGATAACTTTTTCAACTAAGCAGGGTTTACATGAAGCCAGCATTGTTACTCCAGTAAAATCACGCATGCGCAGAAAGAGTGGACAATGGCAAGTACTACATACATCCGACTGGACAACTACATGCTTGTGTCTGCTCTTTTTTTCTTTCTGTACATGCGTGATCTTACTGGAGTAACAATGCTGGCTTCGTCTAAACCCGCTTTAGACTTAAAATTATGATACAATCGCGTCATCGAACTCGTGAAGCATTCACCAGCTCTTAAAATGTTCGACAAACGTCACCATCTTGGTTTTTGCAAACAAAACGAAGTTTTACTTGAGAATTCAATTTCAACGAGATATTCAGTTTTCGCTTTTGTAGGGTTGCTATTGAAATTTTCTGGATTGTCGAATTTGGAAGGTTATTGCTTGAAAACAAATTCTAGTTTGGCAACCTACCATAATTTTAAGTCTAACCACTATTTCTCTTTCCTCTTTTTTTGTCTGAATGTCCGCAGCACGTGTTCACAAGAATTATCTAGTCTAGAATTTGATGAATGTTTGGTTTCAGTTTAGATTATTTTTGTATATATTTCACCTTTACTTTTTTTTTTATCAGGAGCTTGCAAAATGTGTGTAATATATTTTCTTTGTTTAAATTTCACTCTTTGAAATAAGAAAATTTTTATGGAAAAATAATGATTGAGGTAAAATTCCCATTTAACCCTTTATATTCTGTATTAATTTACCAGCAACTTTTTAATTTTATTTTTTGATCATTAGATAAGTTTTGGTGCAGAATAGCCCCATGAAAGAGGAAAATACCTGTTAAAATTAAAATAGTTTAATTAAAATTTAGTTTCTGTCTTCAGCTGCCATCTGCTACCCATTGCTGGAACTAATCTTGTGTCCTTGTTAGTACTGCCAGGAAAATTGGTCGTAGTACGATGAGATAAGGGTTTAATTAACTCTCTGAACCCGGCTAGAGTGAGAATTCCAGTACCTCAAAAACTGAAGTAAATTTTCGTGCATGAAAACAGAATGAAATCCTTCCTTTTTTTTCCAGAAATTCCAGGAGGACGACACCGAAGTTTGGGCGATCAATTGTCAACAGAGAAATGAACCACTTTTCTCCCGTAAAATTTGCTCTGGCTCCCGAAACCGCCCGAGTCCGGCCTCTGTTGAATGGGGTGGTTTGAGGCAGGATAGGGCTCATGGGGTTAAAGCAGTACTTTCAAGTATAAATAGTAAATAAATTCCCCATAAATCACTTCTATGGGGAACTAAAAAATTACATGGCTTTTTGAGAAAGATGTGCTGAATATATTCTTGCCTGTTTTTTGCTGAAAAATGCCATTAAATTATTCAAGAAAATACATTAAATGACCATCAATGTGAAGATTATAATCTTTGTATGCTTATTTTTTTTTAAAAAATTTGTATGCTACAGTTTTATATCAAATGTGAATTAATTATATTCAGAAAACATTACATAGACTGGAAGTAGGTGGGCAAATTTATATCAAATCCTAGTCAAAGTAGTTCTTCGCAATTATTTTCTATTTCGTTCTTTTGAATTTAACTGTATTAGTTATTTAGTTTTATTTATGCAGTTTGTATTATTCCAATTTTAAAATATTACTTTTGTGTCCCATGTAAATTGTGGATGATATTAAACCTTGTAATAAAGTTGTCAGTTAAACTGATTCAGATTTCTTTAAATTGCTCCTCTTTCAGCTGCACAAATTTGGATTAATGTATTTATTTATTTGCAAGCTGTCTGTAGGAATTCAGTTTACTAAGAAGTCGTTTGTTTAAGTCTGGTTATTCTTACAAATAAAAGTTCACACATTTTCCTGAATATCTCTTTATATATCTGTGTGTGTATACATATTTGGTGTTTTCTTGTATCTGAATGTCGCTGACATATGCTAAAATAAAGTTAAATTATATTTTAAGATTTCTAATTTTTGTGTTTTGTTATTTGAGTTTATTTTAATTGCATGATTTTACTACTCGGTTGATACTTTTCTTCATCCAACAAGTTCCAAGAATTGGTCACTTTTTTACGATAGTTCAGCTTCAGTAAGACTATCTTCAACTTTAATGTCTACAAGTATGAAATTTAAGTTTTTACAACAATTTTTATAAAGCTATTTTAAAATATTTTTACTTGAAAGCTGTCATTTTGGCCATCTGCTACACAAGAAGACAAAGTTTACATTGAAAGTTAAAGAATTAAATTTAGAGGAGTAAGAATTTACTTGAAATTTTAAACTTGTCCACTTTTCTTGTTTATTAGAGGGCTGGTTTTGTGTGACACAAGTTTTACTGCACACATTGAGTGAACAAGGGCATAATAAAGGGCTTTTTCAAATAAGCAACCATAGGATGGCGACAGAACCTGGATATCGGGGAAAAGTCGGGGAATTTTATTGATCGGGAAAAGTCAGGGAAATTTGTAAAAATATCTAAAAATAAGGGAAAATTAATAGTTACTTGAGTTACATCTATAAATTAGTATCTTATGTCTAGCATTATTTGTAGTAATAAATAGAATTATAAAAATCTTATATTCATTTATAAAAGCATAAGTTTTTGATCAGAGCAATTAATTTCTTATGATTTGTTAAAGAATAAAGATTTGAAGTAATATTTTCACAGTTTCTCTTGTTTAAATCTTTGCTAAAATATATATTATTAGGTACGTATAGTTATACTATTTTTATATTCATGCTGCAATATGTTATTCTGGTACTCATGAAAAGAGCACTAATTAGTTAATTAACTGCTTTAAAGTTTTGAGCAAAGATTATAATAACCTTTACTGTTAATATAATTTAACTTGTGTTGCAAAGAGTAGTTTATGTTTCTTAGAATTCTTATGCAGTTTTAGAAGCAAAGTATTTTGTTAAAATTTCCAGTATTTTTTACATATAAGAAATGTATTATACTGTATTAATAGATTTTTTTTTAGGATATCCATTCCATTTTTTAAAAATGAAATTTCATAAAAATATTTTTTTCATGTTAATAACTGGTAAAAGTGTTTTTAATAATGTATATTGTACACGTACAGTGATTCTGAGTAGGAAGAAAGCCAGGAAACTAATATAATTAGTAGCCGTAAATCAGGGAAATGTTGCAAGTTTAGTCAGGGAAATTTTTTCAGTTTCTGTAGCCACCCTGAACCACCTGTGAGCAGGGAGATTGTACCAGATATATTTGGAATGCTCACTTTCTCAGATTCCGAATTTCTGAAACCAAGTTGTGAAATTTGCTATGAAATATTATTTATACTTATTAAACTAAAATATTTTTGTAAGAAAATTTGGATTCGGTCAGTTAGGGCGAAGAGGTGTAAAATGCATGCTCGATTTTCTTTAAATTATGAAGCTAAACACAAACACTGTATGTGTATGAGAAAGACGTGAGAACATTCCCGCTGATTTTACTTTTTACGATATGCACATTGGTTTGTAGCCAGAAACAGAATTTATTGCATTTACTAGCCGCCTTCAGTGACCAGTTTCTTCTCCGTGAATACTGACTGTATTCAATTTCAATCAAATCTCTTGTGTGTAATTTGATATACATGGTTCCCTTAACAAAGTTTAAGCTTCAAATTGTGATAGATATTTAAACCGTGTTAATTGCAGATGCTCAATTCATTGTCTGCATGAACGTCTGTAATGGAGTAAGTGTGCGTGTCACCTAACATCTAATTTCACTTTCTTATTCCACATGCAAAATATGCATTTGATTTCAACATTAAAAGGGCGTGGCACATTTTACGTCCAGCAACAAGTTAGCAGGATTAAAATATGCCGATAAAAATAATGAATACATAGCAACCATAATCACTTACTTAGCTTACTGGATATATTTTCTAATATACTTACTATCTTAAGATGACTTTTATTACTGATTTAAAAAAAAACGCCATGGATGAAATACTAAAAAATAAAAAAAAGTAAAGTTCATTACAATATTACCTAAGAATATGAAAAGAAAAAAAGTAGAATCTTCATTCCTTAGCTTTAACGAATGGAAGAGAAACACGTAACCAAGTGCAAGTCGCCTTTGGCGACCCGCGGGTTCGCCGGGAATATTAGTTATGTTAGGGTGCTAGTTATGTCATGTATGAAATTTCAAGGGTGTATCTGTTTAACCGTCTGTGTTCATATAAACATAATTCAAAAATGCAATGAGCGAGGTAGATGAGATTTGATGCGTGGTCGTGTTTCTAGAATTGTGGAGCGGTATCACATTTTGGATAAAATCCATCAATGGGTTGTCTGTCTATCAATCTGTTTATTTGTAGCTATGCGTACGCAATAAATCAGAAACACAACAAGCAGATGATTAAGTTAGTACATGAACTTTGTACCAGAACTGTATATCTGTGTCAAATTTTGAACCAAATTTGTCAATTTAAAAAAAAACATCTAAAAAATGTGCAACTCAAAATAATAATAATGACGAGTTTAGTTTTCTGAGGAATCAACCCTTTAAGACAAACATTTACTGTGGTAGTGGAGGGATGCACTTTGTAGGTACGCCACATACACTGGAAAAGAGCAAAGCATGACGTTCGTTTATGTCATATAAATCAAACTAAGCGAGAAAGGCTGACCTTCCGCGCCACCCATTTTTCTGCTCCGTCTTTTCTTTTTTTTTCTTCCTCGCCAAGGTCTTCGACAGCCGATCTATTTTTAGCCGCAGTTCATTTTTTTATGGATTCGCTCTCCGGAAAGAGACGAGGGCCCCGAAACTATAAATATGAACTCTTTAACAGCTTCTCTGTTCGGAGTTAACTGACATTGAAATTTGGTGTCAACAGCGGATTATTTTATTTCTTTCTTTCGCCCTCTATCGAATAGAAACCACCGGGAAGTCTGTTACGTGAAAGTGTTTTGTACACGGGATTGTTTCGCAACAAGCCGTGGCTAGACGCTTAAATGCGCATCGAAGTTTAATGTCAGTTCTTTTTTACCTTCTCGTATACGAAGTATACAAATAAAAGTAATTTTATTCTTGAACCCTTTCGCGTTCATTGATTTTCCAGTGAAACCGCACATTGGACATTTTTTTTACTGCGCATGAGCAAAACGTTTCAAAGATATCGGCATAACAAGAGCTAAATTACTTTCGATCTCTAAGAGAAACAAATGATGAGGGTTCTTACACAAATTGATATTTTTTAAAATTTAATCTTCGAAAGTAATATTGAATTTTACGAAGGTTGAATATCCTGAATACTCGCATATACTTATAAATTGAATACATTGAGCCCGTTACCGTTCATTGGTTTCACTGTGAAGCCACAAATTTCTTAAAAATAAAAAATGCTAAATATTTTTCCTTTACATATATATTTAAGATTTGCTATCCTTTACATATATATTTAAGATTTGCTACATGTCTAATACTCATTTTTGAAATAAATTTTAGTAATTTTCAAAACGAAACATAAAGGGAACTTTGAAAGGGTTAACTCTTTGAGACACAGCGTTATTAAAAGTGTAAAGCCTTTTTTGATTAGTAAATATGCATGGTGGGATATTCTTTGAACCCATGTGGCATAGTGGGACTATTTGAGTTCCCACCCTCTAACAAAAAACTTAATTGAATTATTATTTCTTTATATTATGTTATTCCTTTATTAATAAAAATAAACCAACTTTGTTCAGTTTAAAAAGAAATAAAATTTCTACGCAGCATGGATCTCTTTGTTTTCTAAAATTCCGTGCTTCAAAAGGTCGACTACAATAAAAGGTCGAAAAAAATTTGGAATTGTGTCTGCCTGTCTGTGAACACATGCAGAAGGGTTACCAAATTCACCCAGCAAATTTCAAAATTGATTCTCAAATCTCGAAAAAAGAGGCAAAAGAGTATCCAACCAAAAACTCCACCTTTACCGATGGTTCCAAAAACAACGAAGGTACTGGTTCGGCCTTTTGTTACATCGATAACAATGAAAAAATAACCAAAGAATGGCAGGGCCAGCTTCATCTTGATAACACAGTTTTTCAAGCGGAATTACTGGCGATCCTTCAGGCAATCAAATTCCACCTGACAACCTCTTCTGCAATCCAAATCTGGACAGATAGCCTTTCCAGTCTTCAGGCTATTGACAATCCTATCTCCTCCCATCCACTAGTTAAGGAAATCCAGCAACTACTGCATCAGAATGACCTCATCTACGTGGGTTGGATTAAGGCTCACGTTGGGCACAAAGGCAACGAGTTAGCAGACTAACTAGCTAAGAAAGCAATTACCGAAGGAACTCCCACAACCATTCTGAAACCTCTTAGTCATCTTAAAAAGCTTCTCAACTAGGAATTGCTCTTCAATTGGAAGAAGGAATGGGACAAGACAGAAACAGGTAGACCAATTCATAAACTCATCCCAACACCATCAAGCAAAAATCATAACTGGGACCGCAGAGAAATCATGTTCTTTACAGAACACGGTCCGTTCACTTCCTTTCTTAAAAGGTTTAATCTCAGGTCTTCAGATAAATGCTCATGCGGTCAAACTGGCACTCCTTTCCATTTCGCCACATCCTGTCCATTCACAAAACAATGGCACTTCTCCAAACCCAGTAACAACCTCTTGCTTTGGAAAAAAGAAATCTTGAACAATCATAGATCTCGGACTAGATTACAGAATATGATGAACTATCTAATGGAGAATGATGTTCTTATTAATGGAACATCATAACATGAGTATAACAGATTGCATGTATTATATCATTTCTTATCTCAATTAGCTTGTATAATATTTATATAATCTCTTGTTATTTTTAACTGTACTATCTTTCTCATTAACAACTTTTCTCTGCTCACCTAAGATGTTATTGGTATACTTAGTTGAGGCGATATAAAGGTAAATAATACCTCATCATATAATAACAACAATGGTATTTCATCTCTTAATGTATAAAGTGAAAATGTCAACCAAATTTTAAAAACTTTTACAATGCCATATTTATAAAAGTAGTCAATATCCTGACATACTCCCTGAACCCACCACGCCAACCAAATGAATTGTGTTCAAATCTTGTTATTGTTAAAACTCAATGAAAAGTAAAACATTAATATCATGTTCTCAATACTCTCATACTGCTCTTTGAAGCAGTCCCGTCTAAAAACCCGATCACTAATAGTGGCATCAATGGCGACATTCATAAAGACTTGGTAGCCTCACTGTAAGTAACGTAAATAATTCTTACTGTAAATACCAGCTATTCCCTTTTGGTACTCCATAGTGGGTAATATAAAAATCACCAATTCATTTATACCTATACTATATGTGAGATATTGGTTATAACACTTTACAACAAATCATTGTAGTAAAAGCCATTTCTAGAACGGGTCTAAATCCTGTTGAAGACCTGCATCTGTAGTCAACGATGTACTTCCTCTGTAATTATTCCATCTCAACTGTTAATAATTCTATACATTTCCTGTAACCATAATTACATTTGTTTTCCAAATAAAGTTGCTCGGGGGATGGCCGCCGGTGCGGGCTCTTGTGTGCTCCGTGGGGGAGGGGGGGGGGTTGATCTCTTTTTCTACGGGCAGCCACCCAAACCGCGAAAAGAGGTCGCAAGATCTCAAAAGCGGGGCTGCCCTGTAGCGTCAATGTCTGTGAACACAACTCCAAAAACGCAACGAGCTAAAAGAATGAAATTCGGCATGCGGTCTTTGCACTAAAATTGTGGATTTCTGCCGAATTTTGAACATTTTGTCAAAGAGAAGTCAGTCTTTCTGTCTGTCCGTCCGTATTCATGTGAATCCGATAGCCAGAAAACGCAACGATATATATATATATATATATTTATAGTGTTGAAATCATATATATATATATATATATATGATCAACCAGCACTCTAAAACCTTAAGGTTGAGTCGGCTCTCCTGGATAGTGAATGAATTAAGAAGTAGGCTCACATTCAGGGCCGTACCGAGGGGGTGGCGAGATTGACCCCCGCCAAGGGCGCAAAAATGACCATTTGAAAAACTAAGTTTAAGAGTTAGATTGGTACGATCTGCTGTGCAAAAAAAAAGAATTTGAGAATAAGTCTTCAGTGGCTTACTAAACATTACGGGAGTGTCTAGTTGTTTTGTCCAGTGGTCAATTTGCCAGCTTGTCTGGTTGTGACCAGTGGCGGATTTTGGCAATACGGGGCCACATGCGCTGAACGTTTTTAGTCCTCTCCGAATACTAAATGTTTTAAATTGGCCGTCGGCTTAGCACTGCCATATACACCGAATAGATTTTGAAGCCCTCTAAGGTCTTGGGGTACGAGGCAAGCGCCTCTAACGCCTGTGCGAAAACCCGCCACTGGTTGTGACCCCCTTACACAGAGAGAGAGAAAGGGCCTGCGCCGTTTCTTGGAAAAAAAATAGTAAGTAGCTTTATGTTGCTAACTGATGAGGCATTGAGCACTTTGAGTTCCTTGCTGCCGCAGGAAAAAAGGGTCCCTTCAGAAAGGGTCCTTCTTTGACCATGGGTGTGGTTCTTGCCTAGAGATGGCAAAACAACATATTTTTTCTTCTTTTTTTGCATCTCATTTTACAGTCGTAAAATAGATGGACAAGGGAACTCGCCTGCCTTAAGAATCTTTTTTGAACCTCTAAGACGCTGATAAGAGAGGGCAAAAAATTATTATTTAAATCTCAAAGTAAAAGGGGAATCGCGCTTTTTCTTAGAGTTTTGTGTTTTAGGGTGGAGAGGTCTTATTTTATCTTGTTTACTATATTGCAGGAAGGATAAAGGGCCTCCTCCTTATTGGACGAGTGGTTCTTTGGTGTTTCTTTAGTCGCAAATAATATGAAGAAAATGTTACTTTTCTGTTTTTGTTTCATCAGAGAGTGGGCGCATAAAGAAATACTTGGACATTTTCATTCTTTTCTAAAGATATAAATTAGTTTTAAAGAGGTGACCTCAAATTATTTCTGAATTTTTAAATTGCTTTTGTTGTATTAAATACTAGGCCACCTCCTACTGCTAGCTGACTTGCCAATTCTATTAATTATATATTATTTATGCCCAACCAATTTTAAAAACATCTATTTATTTAATTTTTCGCAAGCTAATTTGAACTAAATTTTAAGGCAATATGTTTTGCATCTAATAAAATTAAAGACTTTGATTTTTACATTCTATTGTTAAAAAAGTCTTAGGCAGAATGTCTCTTTAATATCATTAAATTCAATGAAAATTAATTTTTATTTCGATCATGCATAATTCAGATTTAAATTACATTTATTACACTTTATTTATCTGACTATAACTTGAATGTTTTACCTAATTATTACATATAAATAAATGGTACGGTTTCCATTGAAGATTATCTGCCCTAAGTGAAGAAATGAATTTTAGATCATTATATATTATTATTTCTATCAAAATAATATAGTAAATATATTTAAAAAGTAAATTTATTTTAAGTAGCAAAGAATTAACAAAAAATTAGACTAAAAAACTGGAAAAGCAACGAAAATGCCAGCATTTCATTACAACAAAAGAAGGTTTTATATTGTAATAATCGAAATAAATTTTTATATCACGTTTTTTAAGATAAGAGAAACATAAAATTAAGCATTAAGGGAAATATTAAATTAAAGATTTTATGAATCAGTGAAATTGGTTTGACTTTCAATCCAGCATTGTTGTAAATTATACATAAAAATATATATTTTTTTTAAATTGTCAAATTCAAGAAAAATTACACAACTAGACAGTTATCATTTGAAAGATAAATTTTTTTTTGAAATATAAGAAAGTGTAGAAATTATTTTTAAATGATAATACTTCCGGCTATTATCGCTGAACCCCCCACCCCCAATTTATTTCTTAAGTTTTAATTAATTAAAGTTTTAAAAATTCACTGAGGTGTGCTTTGCCACCCTTCATAGTAGGTTTGTACCAAATTTGGCAATCTAGGCTCAACGGTGTGTCTTGTAGAACGCCAACAGACAGTCACCTATGCATACATGCGCTTTTAGTAGTAAAAATATGCATACAAAAGCATGAATACAAGCAAAATATAAAATTAACACTATAGTATTTCGTTTTAGAGTTTATTGCATAAAAAATATAATGCAACTATTCTACACCAAATTCATGATCTCCTTGATTTTACTTGTCTTGATAATTGTAACTGATTTAACCGTAAAATTTTACTTTACAATAATGTATAGAAAGATTAATGTTATTTGTCTTTTTAAAAAATTCGACATTTTTGCTTGATATTGATGAAATTTGGCGCAGATGCTCTTCAAAACAAGAGTAGAATCACTATCAACTTGTCAAAGCTCAAAAGATAATAAAAATTTCAGTTAATAAAAAACTAAGCAAAAGATTTTGCAGTTTTTTCGCCGTATTTTTCAAAAATATCATCTAAAAAAAGATGACTTTTTACGTCATTTTAAAATACAAAAAAATATCTTTTTAATGACATCAACTTAATAACTTCACAATTTTTTTCTTTAATTTAAAGAAATTTTACAAAATGTACGATTTGCAACAATACTTTTCAATTTTAAAATGGCAAACTAATTTCCTTATTTAATCATATTATCGCTAATTTCCTTATTTTTTTTATATAATCGCATATTTAATCACATGATCCCAGTATAGCGAAGTTCACGGATGAGAAGCTGCCGGATAAGTAAGCAGGTTCTCGTTCCCTTTTTGGATACAGTAATGGTGGTGTGGCTCTTAGGATCCATCTCCGATGACGGGTCTACCCCGGTGAAATGGGGGGTCGTCACATAAGCCGCTCGTAATGGGGGCTACTATGCGGGAACCACAGTGCCCGATGAAGTCGTGGGAGCCGGTCGTTAAATGTAGACCCGGGTGCCAAGGCAGAGCGGGGTGATGTCTTTTTGTGATATTTAATCACATGATCTTTAACCATTGTTAACATTATGGTGAACAAAATTTGCTCTCTTTGATACATTTAACTACTCTAGCTCCAAAAGAGATTTTCACTTACCCGCAGTTTTTTCTTAAACACTTTTTGAAATATATTTTTCAACTGAAGCTCATTAAATAAAGTGATTTTTATTGCATTTGGTAAGTTTTATACAGTGAAATATTTTCTTTTTTTGCCACTAATGATAATATTTTCTTTCTTCAATTATAATGAGATAATTGACACAAGCACTTTATTTTTTCTTTTGCTATTGAATTACAGATTCTTAAGTTTCATTTTAATTTCGCAGTTCAGGTTTCTTTTTTTTTGACATCTTGACTAAGAAAAAAATGAAAATGAACATTTATTATCTTCACAAAATTTATTAATTGGAAAATTATGGTAGTTATCTTTTTTTTATAAACGATATTTTTAACATTTTTCTTGAAACTATTTTTGGAAATTTAGTTTCTACTTCAAGATTATTTCTTTTAGTTTTTCAAATCGTCATATTATTCTGCTAATTTTTTGCTATTCAGTTTGTTGTTTTTTGTGTTTGGCCTTGCGCAAACGTTTACCTCAATACAATTAACACTAAAATGTTTTATTTCGAGAGCAGGGAGAGAAAAAGATAAATTAATTTCACATATATTTCAATTTTCATTAAATTCGCATTTTTCAATCTTATCAAACAATAAAGGTAAAATTTTAAATAGTTATGTATTCCGTATTAATTGTTTAACAACGAGGATATTCCGAGCGAACAAGCTGGTCTCCAAAAGCAGTTAGAAATATATTAAAATTATAAACAGAAGCTTAAGCAGAATATTGGTTTATAAAGTAAACTTGCTGATGTGGAAGATCAACAGGTTCATAGATGATACTATGCCCATATCTTGAATTAAGTGTTAACTGAAACAAAATGTTGTGTAGATGCAGTTTCTTTTTTGAATTTTCTCCAGAATTTAGTAACTTTTGTAAGAACTTTACTTTCAGTTTGGCTTTGAAAATATCCAAAATAACAGTATGCTGAGTTGCTGAATTTGAACTAGCTCCTGGAATGGATTGGTATCAAAACTTAAATTATATTAAATATTTGGGCCTTAAAATATGCAAATTAGGCTGTAGAGATGTAAATGTAGTATACGAAATTATTTTTGAGAGAAAAAACTTAGTGGTTGCAGTTAGAGAACATCAACTATATATTTTAACAAAAACTAACAACCCTTATACTGTTTTAAAAAGAAGTAGTAAAATATATTATATGCTCAATAAGAAAACTACAACTTACTACAGTAATTTTATTAAAATAGTTTAATGGTAAGGTTAGAGGGAAATTTTTTAATAAGGTTAGAGGGAAGTTGCTTAAATTGGACCACAAACATTTACCTTAATTGGGCTGTTTAAATCAAAAGGACTACAATCTAAAACTAGAGGAATAGCTCAGAAAGTTGCAATCTGTTGTAGTCATCATAAATTGGAAGTGGAACAAGCGAAAGCAAAAAACCACACAAGCACAACTGCATACAATAAAGTAGAATAGTCTTAGTAGTCTAGAATATTCTTATATTTTGTGTTTTCCGCCATTACCAGAATCACTTTTGAGTATCCCTAACTTGTCCCCCACTTATACCCAGGGGTACACGTACTACAGGTTGGAACCTCTGTCTATTATTTTCTGTCTTTTAGAAAATATGTGCAATATGTAATTTATTTGATGATGCACTTTCTTTGTTGTGTACAGTATTTTTCATGAATATAGTTCATTAAAGAATTTTTAAGAGTACTTAATTTTTATTAAACATATTTAATAATTTATAAAATATGCTAAATTTGTGTATAAAAATATTTGCAGAAATGTAGCTTTTTCCTGGTAGGGGTTTTATAGAAGCGATGAAAAATTAATGAAAATGTGTCACGTAAGGGGGGGGGGGGCCAACTTTGTCTCTTCCGCCAAGGGCGCAGGATCACCTCGGTACGGCCCTGCTCACATTTTATTTATTTTTTTCTTTAATAAGAAAGGCTTAAACTTTGATATGTGTAGCTTTCATTTTCCTTTATGTATTTTGAATAAAATATCTTTTAATGGCACTCTTTAATTATTTTTTCAAAATAAGATTTGTATTTTGAGGAGTGCGCGTCTTTTAAATAATTGCCGTATCATGATTAGTACAGCCTTATCTAAAATTCTTTTTGCAATCTTCAATGTCTACCTTTCTCTTTTAAATGAAACTAAAATCAACTCTCTACGTCAGGGATAGCGAACCAATGGCACGCGTGCCATTGATGGCATGCGACACAATATTTTGGGCACGCCACCGATCACAAAGTTCACTATGAAGCATTGACGGTACTATTTGACGGCACGTCTATGACCTTATTAAACATTTTTTTAGAAAAAATGGCACGTTGATACATAAAGGTTCGCCACCCCTGCTCTATGTTATTTGGTTGCGGAGCTACAAGCGTTTAAGCGCGAAATTCGACGTAATTCAACAATTCTCGAGTAATATTTCGCGCGATCGATGAATGAATTGCTTTAGTCTGTGTGCATGCGCGCACATCGGTCATTGTGACGTCATCAAAAGTTTTCGTGATTTTCACAAACTTTGCAACTCGACTGTGACTAAACCATAATTGCAAATTCTAAAATTCTTTTTGCAATCTTCACTGTCAACCTTTCTCTGTTAAATGAAACTAACACCAACTCTCTATGTTATTTGGTTGCGGAGCTACAAGTGTTTAAGCGCGAAATTCGACGTAATTCAACAATTCTGGAGTAATATTTCGCGCTATCGATGAATGAATTGCTTTAGTCTGCGTGCGCGCGCATCGGTCGCTGTGACGTTGTCAAAATTTTTAGTGATTTTCGCCAACTTTGAAGCTCTACTGTGACTAAATCGTAATTACAAATTCTAAAATTCTTTTTGCAATCGTCGATGTCCACCTTTCTCTGTTAAATGAAACTAAAACCAACTCTCTATGTTATTTGGTTTCGGAGCTATAAGCGTTTAACTTTAGCGCGAAAAGCGTCATCATTTTTTCCTTTCCCGACACACCATTAGACCACTATGGAGAGACGCAAGTCTACGTCAAAAAAGCATCACATCAAATTACCAAACATTGCAACAAAACTGAATGCAAAAAAGCAACAACAAAAGCAAAAGTTCTGAACAACCAAACAGAAGACAAAGTAAGTGACAAAAAAGTTCCTGAAACAGCATCAAATAGTAAAAAAGGAAACAAAAGACAAATAAAAATTTAAACAAAAACTTAGGATCTTAAACACATTACAGCATGTGTGACAAATCAATAGAAAACATTTAAAATTTTATATCACAAGAAGAAATAGAAAAATACACAAATATTGAAGAAACATTGATATATATTTTTTACAACGTTTCATCAGTCAGAAAGGTCACTGCAAATGCAACTGGAAAACCTAAAAATCTCTTTCAGTGTTGGTAAGGTAGTTTCTCCCGTTACGAATGCTTTTATTCCATTCATTATTTTAGATAGTGGGTCGCAGTCCCATTTTAAAACATTACAGTTTGCGGCCGAACTATATAAACCGATGGGATGCGGGAGTAATCTTCCGTCAACTTTCTGGTATATGTTCACAATACAGCGTGTTTTGTATTAGTGAAGAGAATCGAGTATGCATTTGGACCTCTTCCTTTTCATCGATCGCATCCAAAATTTGACACCGATCTTTAATTTTGGTTCCAAAACCACATACCAAATTTAATTTACGTAACTTGTTGCGTTTTTTACTTTCTCGTATACGAAGAGAAAGTATTGTAATCGTCAAAAAATTCGAACTCGAGATTTTGACGAATCTCCACGTTTCAGACCTCCCTGAGTCCGAAAAACACAATTTTGGAATTATGTGTGTCTGTATGTCTGTGAACAAGATAACTCGAACACTAGGAGAGCTACGGGGATGAAATTTGGTATGTGGTCTTTAAACATAATTTGTAGGTTTCTATCAAATTTTGGACAAAATCCGTCAAAGGGAAGTCTGTCTGTCTGTATGTCCAAAGTCTTGCGAACACTATAACTCAAAAACTTGAATAGCTATATGGATAAAATTTGGTACACAGTTTTATCGTCATGAATGTAGATCCGTATAAAATTTTGGGCCAAATCCGTCAAAAGGTTGACTGTCTGTCGGCCTGTATAATTTACCATTGAAACCAATCCGCTATCTCCACGCGCATGCGTACAGAGGCAATCGTCTGTGCTCCCGAAAGGAGCGAATTACGTCAGTTTGTCCTTGAGACGGCAAGAGTGAAACCTAGCAGTGTGCGATAGATGCGTTTTAATCGGTGCGCATCTCTTTGAATTCTTTACCTAGATATTTTCCAATCACTATAATGAAAAACCTTCTGATAGTCATTGGATTCTGGATAACAGTAGGTTCGAATTTTTTTAGCCACGCGGGGGAACGAGAAACGGCACCTTTTGGGGGAAGTATACGATAAAGTTTAGGGGAAAACACTCCCGCTGGTTTAGCTATCGTTTTCGTGCATATACGAATAGAAGACCAACAGAAAACCACCCCTTTTGATTGATTTGGTCCAAAATTTGATAGACATCTAGAATTGTGGTGATAAAACTATATGCAAAATTTCGCCCATCTATCTAGATGAGTTTCTGAATTACAGTATTCACACGATCACTGAGAGGCAGACTTCCTTCTGAAGGATTTCATCCAAAACGGGTTAGAAAACTTCAGTTTTGCTGTAAAGACCTTCAACGGATCCCTTTTCCAACTTCGATGTCCCACCAATTAACCCCTTAACTGTCTAGTTTTCTCTGGTATTTCATTAGATTGCATCCTCTGTTTTGGGAAAGTGTCGTATGGATTCAAATAAGATTTATCACGTGCGATGCTTGTAGATTCCATAACGTTTCTGTAACGAATTATAATGTCTATCACTGACATGGTTTTAGCTTATTATTTCGAAAATGTGATTATTCGAAGCACGAGTGACGCTGGTTTAGCAAAGTTAAGGTGGTTAAGACCCCAATTATATAGTAGGTTTTGTTTTGTATTTTTAAAAGAAAAGAGTAAGAATTTGAAAATAACTGCATTCCAATTTCTGTCGCTAATTTTACAAAGGGATTCATTGTTTCATTACCTTGGTTGCCTGCTGATATTTATGGCAGTGTGTTACTTCTTCTAGCTTGACGCGTCAACGCGTTCACAAACCGACATAATTCCACAAAATGGTGTTTTCGGATGTGAAACGTGGAGACTCATCCAAATCTGGATTTCGAATTTTTTTGACGGTTACAGTATATAACGCTCACGGGTTCTTTTTATTTTTCATTCACCTAATTCCACAGATGATTGGTGTGGATTGGAGACAAAGAAGACATCAAAATTTTTGCCCCAAATATTTATTTACATTTCACAAGAAAAATGGGATACAGCCCACACACATTACGTAAATATAACATAAAAAGAACGATGTAACTAAGCTAGCATGCTTGTATTCTGATAGCTCACGGCTACTTATACGAGTCGAAACTCAACGACAAACCCAACTTCTGGCCATAGCCGGCGTTCTCGCTTCTGCCACCACTCCGGTCGAAGTTCTCAACCCCTTCTCCCCTCTTAACATGGCATCCACATATTCCTTGTCTCCGGAAAGCGAGGGTTGCCATTCCACAACGAAGGAACAGGTCTGCCAGAATTGGCGCGTTTTACACAGTACTTTCTCTTTGTATACTTCGAATACGAGAAAGTAAAAGCAGGAAGGCCTTCCACCAGCCAGCACCACGTTTCGGTACAGTGGCGTAGCGAGTGTAAGTGGCGCCAGGGTCAAGATATGACTTTTTCGTCTACTCATCGTATTTGACTTTAAAAAGTGGCATAAACGTACCGTTTATGCCACCGTTAACGCCACTGGTCATGGTGACGTTTTGTCACCATGACCAGTGGCGTAGAGAGGGTAAGTGGCGTCCGGGAAATAATAAGATTTTTATACTTCAGTCCTCCTCAATGGCTTATCAAGCGTTAATGGCGCCCGGGGCATGGTCTTATTTTTATCTCCATCATATTTTGCTTTAAAAATGGCATAATAATGCAGTTAATGTTTTGACTCCAAACGCGGTGATGTTTTGACTCCAAACGCAGCAATGTTTTGACTCCATGGCGTCCCCTAACAGTGGCGCCAGGAGCATCTATACCCCCTGTCGCTTCGCCACTGTTTCGGTCTCCTACATTACATTTCCTAAATCATTCTCCTTAACAGTATTGCAACCCTCGAAACCACAACTTCCTTCGCCGAGTTCATCTTGCTGCGCCGTCGGACGACAAATGAGTGCAATGAAACGATTAACGAAAAGTAACTGACTAGGATTAGAACTCATACAGGGTGAGCACCAAAACAGACCCACTCAAAATATGTCCATATCTTACCTCTCAAAATCGTTAGTTGTAACTTCGGCAACTTGAAAAAATGGATGGCATCGAAAAGGGCGTTCATCCCGCGGCAAAGTGCTTAACAGAACTTACTAAAACATGTGTTGTGAGGGTGCAGCCTACATTTAAACGAAAGTTGAATGTTGATCCTCCTACACATACATTTATTTTGAAGTGGTAGGGCCGGATTCACGTATTTCTAACGCCCTAGGTCAAAGCATATTTTGTGCCGCATCTCAAAAATGCCAATACATAACTTTTCATGTAATATACAATAGTTTATTTTTGAAACATATAAGCACTTAATACAATCTTTCTAACTTTTGAGTCACATTCAATTTTTCATTCAGAATTACGCTACTTATGAAATAACATAATATTAACACCTAAAAAATATCCCATCGAATCTTCTGAAATACCAACTAGAACCTCTTCGTTCGCGCTTCTGTCCGTGAATAGACTTGAAGAGACATTGAAGTGGACAGATCTTATTAAATCTCTATCTATGTAAAGAAGTGTAAGGGCAAGAGAGGATAAGGTTCATAGAGAACAAAAAGTATAGCTCAATATAATTTAATGTAACTAATGTAATTTAAAAAAAAAACATTACATATACCCTTTTGAAAATAATACTAAGAAATATGTAAATATTTGGTTGTTATTTCTTCTGCATATGCGCCCCCTGACGTCTGCACTCTAGGCCATGACCCTATGGCGAATCTAGCCCTGGGCATACCCTATGGCAAATCTAGCCCTGGGCACAAAACATTTTTTGAGACAGGATGCATTTATAATCAAAGGAAAGGACATTCTGGCAGACAGGACCTGACCGTTTGTGAGTTTTCCTTTGGGAGTTCAAGTGGGGTCAGACCAACTACCTCCAATGCCCCCACTCCTCTCCACGTGAGGGCACCCCTAGTACGTGGATGAGAAGTTGCCGGATAAGTAAATGGGCTTTCGCTTCTCCTGGGAGTATAGCGATGGTGGCATGATTATATTGGATACACTTTCAATGGCGGGGCGTATCTCCTCCGGGAAGTGTTTGTGCCGGGCCGGTGACGGTCTTTATGTAACAAGCCGTAGTTTCCTTGTTGTTGCCGCAGCCTCTCGATCATTCAGTAACCCCGATGCTAAGTCGGGACGGAGTGTATCATTTATGGTGCCCCCATTGCCCACAACCATGAAGGATCTTCAAAAACTCATCAGTGCAGCTATCAACTCCATCACACCGGATACGCTTCACAAGGTGTGGTTGGAGCTGGATTACCGCCTGAATGTTTTCCAAGTAACAGGTGGTGTGGACATCAAGTGTTCTTAATTTCAATCAACAACACCAGAAACGTTAGAGTTTATACAACTAGTTTGAACGTTTGAACAGAATAGTACTGTTGAAACAAGAGCTCACGAATGTCACCTGGTCGCCCTGCGCGCTGTTTCCAGCTTTCTATATTATATTGTAACTCTCTCTCTCTCTGATGATGTCTTGTTGGATTTTGTTCTGTGTTTGTCTTGTGCTGCGCGTGTTATGTGTTGGTCTTCTATGTTTACGTCAATAAAATTACATGTTGCTTACGGTTCAAATATGTCTAAAATTATATTATAACTCTCTCTCTGACGATGTCTTGGTTTTTGTTCTATGGTTGTTTTCAGCTGCGCGTGTTATGTGTTGGCCTTCTATGTTTACGTCAATAAACTTATATGTTGTTTACGATTCAAGTATGTCTAAAATTATATTGTAACTCTCTCTCTGACGATGTCTTGTTGGTTTTTGTTCTATGGTTGTCTTCATCAGCGTGTGTTGTGTGTTGGTCTTCTATGTTTACGTCAATAAACTTATATGTTGCTTGCGATTGAAGTATGTCTAAAATGTTGCCTAAGAAGATAAGCGAAAATGTTGAATTGAATACGAATGCTGTATTTAAGAATACTAGAATTTGCGAAGTTTGAAAAAGTACTTTGGATATACCTTTTCGGCAGCAAGAACAATTTTCGCGCTGTCTTTAAAGGCAGCTCTTTTTCACCACACGGAATACTTCTGACGCAATCGCAATTACAGCATTGGGAAAGAGTGCAATTTATTACGTTCTAATCATATGGTTTAGCAGCGAGTGGTTCATTGAAACTTAATTTGCGGTTCTTGCTCCGATTTTATCTCTCCATCAGAAATTCTTGAGTTCCATCGAGTGCGACACCGACGGACGGGTCAACAGCTGCTCGCGGGGAACAAAGACCCTCGCTTTTGACGGTCGCAGTGTTCTTTTTTTATTTTTCCCGCTTTTATTTTTGAGCAGATTAGCGGCTATAAATACGTCTCGAGGGGAAAGTGGATTGCACAACGCTCTCCAAAACAATTGCGTCTTAAGCTCTTTGCGTCGTTCGGGGCGAGAAGTGTTTGCAATCCGATTGATTCGGAATGTGTTTTTATTTTTTGAATGTTGTTTATAAGGAGGAGATGCGTTTGAGATTTAAAAAAAAATAATCGAAAAATAAATTTGTGACCAAATAAAATGATAAATCAAAAAATAAAGAAGCATCTTTAAAACTACGCTTTTATTAGTGTAATAAAATGTTTATCAACAATATGGGTGCCAAAACAAAATATGATACGCTGATAGAAATGCTTTAAGTAAATTGGAACTTTAATCACATGCATGATATGTTTTAATTTTTAATGAATTTTTAGGATTTTTCTTTCTTACGCATTCATTGTGGCTTTATTTCCTTATAATCTTGTTATCAGTGCCTCCAGCTACTACTATTTTGTTTTGAATTCCAATTTCTGATTTAAAAATTACTTTCTTCATTTTAGTGCACTAATAAAAGAGCATTTTTATTCTATTATTTTCTACTTTTTAGCCTTTAATGGTATTTCTTAATTTATTATTACAAATATGATGGAATCTTAAAATCAATTTTTTTCAAAATCACTACCAGGTGGCGCCACCGTAGGGAATTAAAATTTAATTGAATTTATCGGTTACCTGATAATTAAGTTGTGGAAGGTATTAAGTTACTGTTTTATCATCGAGAATATACAAGTGCACAAAATTTGAAAACTAGTGCACGAAGAAGGGAGTCGATTACAAAATTCCATCTTTAAATACATGAAACAAGCCAAGTTAAATAAAAGCGTCTAAATAAAACTTTTTTTTGTGCACAGGAGGTTTTATAGCAGTTTTTTCTGAATGATAAATTCGTTCATTTAAAAGAATATATTAAATTTTCTCATCCCTCATTTCCTGATTGTTCCGCAAAGTACACGCCACAAAACGTACTCGGTTCTATCGCTTTTTCGGTGAAATTTTGTACTTCGGAATATTCACTCCTCAATAGCCTTCCGAAAGAATAAATATATTGGAAGTTAAATTATCGGATATCTCTTGGTTCGAACATTTTCGACTCGCAAGCAGATTCCGTCTCTTTCAATTAATTAAATTTTTTTGACACTAGATTGATGCATTTTTGAAAAAACAACACACTACACGGATTTACTTTTTCGAAATTTTTTTTAGTAGTAAAGCTAATATATCCAGATACAAATTTTCTGCTCTTAAATTTTATTCAGTTTTAAAGCTTTCTCCCCCTATCCTTTCCTTTGGTTCGCTTACTGCTAGACATTATGCAAAAGAGCAGAATCTATATATTAATACGTGAATAGAAAACTTTGTACCCCTTTTTAAGCAAATTGCGCTCACGGAGGAGTGTGAGATTTGGCATGGTTAAAGTTCATATGGAGAAGGAGTGCAGAAAGATAAAATTTATGCAATGCTGATAGAACTTATAGGTAATTTTCCCCATTTCGTGGCTGTGTGCCGGTTTTTCGGAGCTTGCTGATCGTCGGACACGTATGGCTATCGCATTGCACTACATCGATGTTGTTGTAGGCTGCACTCGCTGGTTCCTGATTGTTCCTGGGTCAGGCCTCCCTTGAAGAGCTTATGCGGAGTGGATGATTTGCAATTGATTTAATCCCCCGCAGTGAAATCCACTCCAAGAGGGAATTTATTTAGATTATTTATAAAAAAACTCTTCGGAGTGAAATACGAAATGCGGATGATTTCAATCTGTCAATGTCAAACACATATTAGTCTGTGGTCAACAGTCGGACAACATTTATTTTTTTAACAGCTTTTTTTTTGTTTCAATAAAAAATAACCTCAATAACGTTCAAACTTAAAAATTTAATGAATTACGGTCGAATTTCGACCGCTGGGCGACCTCTAGTATCTATAACTGAGTGAAACAAATGTTTACTTCATTATCATGAATATTGCTTACGTGTTATTAAATTTGTAATTTTAATTATTTCTTTTGAATTAGTGTTTCACTAAGACAGTAGGGGCATTTAGGAGTTATAAGTAGGGAGGGTGCAAAAAATTTATAGACAGCTAAAAATACTAGGGAATAGAGAATATAGAAAACAGAATTAAATATTAAGCAACAAAATTAGCTAGCTTTTCAGGACACTATTACTTGTTAATAACGACTAGTTTAGGCAGATAAGATGAAATAAAAATTTCATTTTTCCTGCAGAAATCCTCTCCCCTTCCCCGACTCTGTACTAGGATCTATCAAAGAACTCGGATTTTAATTTGATATTAATGGTAGTTCTCGTGTTTATACATAGAGAATCGACTTCTTTGGCCCATGATAGTCAAACACCGTATAAATTGTTATTTGAATAGCAGGGAAATCCAAAGGAGCAATTTTTACGTGCGCAAACAAAACTTTAAGCCTCCTTCTGGATTATGTTCAAACTTTTTCCCCATCATTGTTTTTAACTTTCCGTTGGGGGCATCTATTCTGTGAGATGAAGCACTCATATTTTTTTTGTGAATAAATGCGGGTTTTACCGAGAAGTGTGAAGCCTCTTGTAGCTTCTTGGCTCCCTACCACCCACACTAGGATATCGTGGTTTTTTTCTCTAGTGCTCTTTTGATGTACGCGAGAGGTACGTTAATTTGGTAGATGAGTTGCGCGCGATTGCGTTTGTATTTTTGATTTCCGAAATTTTTCTCAATATTTTTTTTATATACCTGCAAAAGTTCGCATACCTGGGTCATATTCCCTAATTCAATGATATTGGTCGTTATTTCCGATACATTGTTTCAAAAATGCAGAATTACTTCACTCCCAACGACAACAGTTGTCACTGCTAAAGAACCTTACGGGAAAGCAAACATCAACCACCTCATTAGTTCCTGGGCATTTTGTTAGTTGAAATTGCGAGGAAATACATAAAAGATACTTATAAACGCAAATATAGCTTTTCATGGCCGAATAGTTCAGTTTGCTAAGCTTTTCCTTATGTCTAAGCAAAGATTTAACCTCTAATGGTGTGTCGGGAAATGAAAAAATTATGACGCTTTTCGCGCTAAAGTTAAACGCTTATAGCTCCGCAACCAAATAACATAGGGAGTTGGTTTTAGTTTCATTTAACAGAGAAAGGTTGACATTGAAGATTGCAAAAAGAATTTTATAATTTGGAATTACGGTTTAGTCACAATCGAGCTGCAAAGTTGGTGAAAATCACGAAGAATTTTACATGCATAGAGTCACATAGTCACACTAGATTAATAGTCACTATAGAGTTAATAGTCACATAGAGCTACTTTAGTCACAGAAAGTCATAGTTGAGTAAGGTAAGTAAGTCTAAGCCCCTCAATCCTAGCGGCCGTTTCGCAGAGACAGCCTACCGTCGATTTTTTTCAGAGAAATAATAAAAAAAGTTTTAACTTCCCACCGATCTAAAGGCCTTACACCCTTTCGGGTAGGCCGGATCTGTGTGGGTTTTAAATAAAAAAATTAGAGAATTAAAATACGGGAATGATTTTCATTATTTTTTGCTTTTTAATCTTTAATTTATAATTCATTATTATAAGTTATATGAACTCTTGAAATCAGTTTGTTCCGAAATTCCCCACCAAGCGGTGCCACTCATGTTGGAATAAAAAAGTCGTCGATTTTTTTTTTTTTTTTTTGGTTTTTTTCCGGGGCGAAAATTATTTGTGAATAAGCAGAGGTGCGTATCCTCATCCCTCAGGAGGATCCTTCATTCCGAGGAGGAAGGCCGTTGCAGAGGCGATGCGAAATGGCGAGGAAGAAACAACTCTCATCGCCGACAGCTTTCTCCTCCGACTCGAAACAAGAAAGTCAACAAGTCGAAAAAGCAAATGACGCCACTGTTTACGTTTCGCTGGATCCCTTCCTGCGACTCCACTCAAGAATAAATTGTGTTACACTTGCATACAATGGCATGTGCGTACAAGTCATTAATTACCGATCACTGATCTTTTGACGGCAGTCGTGTGACTGATCAAAACAAGTTTTGAAAGAGTTTACAACAATGTAACTCGTGAGATTTGGTGAAATTTGAAATGTTCTTGAGTAAAATTTGGTTCGATTTGGATAATTTCCACATTATGTGTCTTATTAGAGATATTAATTGTTATTCAATAGAATTAGAAAAAAAAATATATGAGGAAAATCATGGAAATGACATTTCTTCTCATGTATATAATCTCATGAATTCTACCATATATTCATCTCACAAATACAGTAGAACCTCGGTTATCCGACGTAATGGGGACCGAACCTACATCGGATAATCGAAATTTCCGGATCATAGAGAATTTTTCAATAATCATCTAGTTTAATATGTAACATCTTTATCGAACTCCTATTACGACTATTTAAACTGCTAAATAAATATCTAAATTCAAATTATACATGAAAATTTATTTTGAAACAAAAAAACTTGCAATGATTTGAATGGAAGCTTCGTCTGGCGTAAATTACTCGTCCTTTGTCGCGCAGCTCTGTCACGAAGTTTTCTTAAAAGCATTAATTCGAAGGAATCACACTGTTCTTTATGTTCCAACCAAGCAAGGCCTTTTGAAAAACACTCAAAAGCATCATTGTTAATAATCTTTACTTGGGAATCATTCTCGCCTTCATCATCATCTTCTTCGTCTTCTTTTGGAGAATGTCGGACTGCTGCGATAATTTCCTCATCATTAAGCAATTGGAAGCCTGCACCTTCCTCGCCTGCTCGCATACACAAGGAATGTGAAAGCAAAAAGAAAGCTTTAAAAAATGGATTTTGGTTAACAGAAAATGTCGTTTAAAAGAGCTTCGGATAATAGACGCTGAAAAAAAAAGTCAGGAAACCGACGTCGGTTGACGGAGAGTTCTGGTTAAACGAGGGTCGGATAATCGAGGTTCTACTGTAATAGCAAACCTACACTAATCATTATCTATCCCCTCGTCGATGCTCGACTGATTAGTCGCTAATGGTTTGTACGCAAATGTCACTGCACGCAAGCATCACAATACCCAAGAATCAGCCACAATAGAATCAATGAATGAACCGTGCATGGCTCGAAATCCTGACAAATCAATAACTAAATCCAGATTGGTCAATTTGCTTAATTAGAAACGATTTTTAATTCATTATAATAACGCTATATATTACAGATTAATAGTTTTAATCACTTAATCTTAAAAATTACGTCATCACTGAAACTAATTTTGACCAACTGAAATGATTGTCAAAGATTGAAATGAAGATTTAGAAATTCATTTTAGTGAAATCTACCTGATAACGCGGCGGAAAATCTTGGGATCCAAATTTTTTTCATATGCATTTCTTTTTTTCCCTACAAATATCGTCACTAATTTCCCTCAACAAACGTAAATCTCCTTTTAATCCTCTCTTATTGAATAAACGAATTATTTTTTCTTGCCTTTTTATTATCTTATAGTATAGAGCAATGGTAGTGGCAAAATAAGCAGTGCCGGTACACTCTAAAAGCAGTTCCGGAACGCTCTAACTTGGGTGACAAAAATAGCGCTGTTTTAAGGACATTTTCACAATTTTTTTTATTTGTTTCTCATTTAAAAAAAAGCAGTGTCGGAATGGCGTTCTGTCTCCACTACAGCCCTGGTACAGAGGTTCCCAACTTACGCGTATCCCTGGTATGCGAAGGACTAGTTGGGGGTACGCGAAAATAAAAAGACTAATCAGGGGAAAAAGTTTGGAACCCCTGTTATAGTAGTATGGTTTGAATGGAAACGCGGGCAGAATTTATCTTTGTCTGCCTTCATCTTTCAGCCATAACTTGTATATTATATTGCTCTTCAGTTTCTCGCTGTCTTCGATCAGCATTAGCCTCACGTCTGCTTTCTCGCTGCGTATCACGAGTTTCCCTTTCACTATTCCTTTCAAGACTGGGTTCTCGCTCTTCTGGAGATTCTCGCTGTCTTCCATCAGCATCAGCCTCACGTCTTCGTTCTCTCTGTCTTCGATCAGTTTCCTTTTCAGTATTCCTTTCAAGTCTGGGTTCTCGCTCTTCTGCAGTTTCCCGCTGTCTTCGATCAGCATTAGCCTCACATCTGCGTTCTCGCTGCCTATCATCAGTTTTCCTTTCACTATTCCTTTCAAGTCTGGGTTCTCGCTCTTCTGCAGTTTCTCGCTGTCTTCGATCAGTTTCCCTTTAGTTTTCTACCTGTAGCAGTTGCCCAACTGAACTCAAAAAGCAAGCTACGAAGAGTTACCATTGCTAAGCAACAAAAAATAAATTTATTGAGTTACCTTTTACTTTCATTTTTCTTTTGATTTCTACTTTTTAATCATCCTTTGTAGAAATAAAAAAAAGATTTATGAAGTTTGAGAATTTTCTATTCCTATTTACCTACACTTCAAATTGGTGATGGACGGGATTATGATGTTGAAAAGCTCTGAAGAAGAAACTAAAAAAAGGATGATGGATACAGTTTCCACCTTTTTGGAAGCCGGGCCCAAAGATATGGTTTTTACAGATTGAAGCAGAATCTCGCAATAGTCAAATAACGAAAGATCAAACAAAATTCAACATGATAATAAGTACAACAGATGCTGATAATCTTTCTCAGCTTTCGGATGTGTTTATAACCCACCAGAAAACGAAAAATATGAGACATTCGAGAATAGATTAATTAATCGTTAATAGTGAAACTGTTCGGATCCAGAACTTATTAACGGATTTGGAACCTGGCGATAAAAAACATTCACAGCTCTTGTGAGAAATGCAAAGTCTTGCTGGAGACGAGGTGAGTGATTTTTTTAAAAAAACCTTATGGAAGCAATGCCTTAATTTGCCGCTTAATATAAAATAAATGAAAACCCAATTTGAATTTTTTAAAATTTATGGCGTTAGCTCCCACTTGTGCTAATCCATCACTGTGCCATATTTGGTCCCGATACTTCAAACTGTCTTGGCGTGCATAATGATGATAAAAATGGGCATGCATATACACACACACACAAACTCTAAACGCAGCTCAATAGCTGATTTCTAAAGGTGGACATTCACATTGTGGCGACAGAACCTGGAAATCAGGGATATCGGGGAATTTTATTGATCTGAGAAAATTAGGGAAAAGTCAGGGAAATTCATAAAAATATCTAAAAATTAGGGAAAATTAATAGTTACTTTATTTATTATCTATAAATTAGTATCTTATGTATAGCATTATTTGTAATTATAGATGTAATTTAATAAAAAAAACTTATATTCATTTATTAAAGCACAAGTTTTTGATTACAGCAATTGTTTTCTTGTGATTTGTTAAAGAATAAAGAGTTGAAATAATATTTTGGAAGTTTCTCTTGTTTAAATTTTTGATAAAAATATGAACAGAAATCCCATTTTTAAAATCAATGGGCAAAGTGTTAAGATAGGGAACTCTCTGAAATACCCGGGAATTCTGCTGGATTGCGGATTGACTTGGTCCAATCATATATTGTCCCTTCTAAAAAAGATTTACAAACTGACAATCAATTTTAATAGGTTCATGAAGGCAAACTGGAATATAGACAAACATTTAGTAAAAATTTGGTATTTTAGTGTTATTGAACCGGCTTATGCCCCGCTTAAAACATTAGACATTTATTTTCCTTTGTCTTTTTCGGAAATTTCGGGTTAAGAGAAGATATATTTGGCTTAATACTAACTTCTCACAGAAAAATTTCCCAATTATTATTTTGAATCCATTTTGAACCCGATTCCACCGAAAATCCGCCGAGTATGTGGGTCTGCTGCACGTTAAATCATACAAAAGGGGACAGACGACCTCCCGCTAGCTTTCTGCACAACTGCCACATGTGAGGGATTCTAATGTCCAATTGCTACACAACAGATTGTTTTAAAAAAAATTTTTTGTTACAATGAAAACAAAATGTAAACAGACTGGAAGTTATTTTTAGTGAAACATATTTACGTCCCTTGCTCTTTTTCTGTGCTTCATTGAGCCGCGCAGATGTGGCGAGTGCTTCTATTTTTGCCCCGTCGTGGGATTCCCTGGGAAAGTCGCTATTCCGCCTTGTTCCTCTGTCGCATAAATTAAAAAGTATATATTTGCGTCCCTTCTCAGTTATGACTCTGCATTTGTTCAGGCAGGAAGACGGAAATTGCTTTTCAATGGACAACTTGCTTTGCTGGCCCTCGAAATGGTGACAGCTATTGACGAAATACATTTCTCCTTCTCAGTTATGACTGTGCATTTGTTCAGGCAGGAAGGCAGAAATTGCTTTTGAATGGACAACTTACTTTGTTATATACTGTTATGCTGTGCTGGGCCGCAAAGGAATTCGGTATGGGCCAGGATTTTGACACCCTTGTTGTACTATATCTGTAAAACACTTCCTTAGTGAATGCCACATTTTAAAATCCATCGTTTATGACTTTTTAACACGGCTTCACCTACTTTGATCACACCGATTGGTCAACACCCTCATGTTTACCTACCGCGAATTTTTAAAAGTCATTGGTTTTTTCCCATCACAAAATCATTGGTATTTATTCTCATAAGTTTAAACAACCTTTTCTGACCATTTTACTCCTTGCCCATTTATACCTCTTCTTTATAAATAAGCATGTCAAAGTTTACAATATTTTTTGCAATAAACTTTTAATCAAGCGTTTTATGATATCAGCTTACTAAAGTTTTGTAACTCCCTAACTTATTTGGCGCAGCATAGTCAAATACTGACCCTTTTGCCATAAACCCAAAACAAAGAAGACCAAGTTTTACACCTCCCGGTGTCTGAAAAGGACCATTTTTGGAATTTTGTTTATATGTCCACTCCAAAATTCAATGATAAAACTTGGTATGTAGATTTTATACCAAAATTGTACCAATTTCAGACGAAATTCGTCGACGGGAAGTCTGCGTGTTCGTCCGAGTGTATGTGGACACAATAATTCAAAAACACAACGAGCCGTATAAATGAAATTTGGTACATAATTTTAGTCCAGAATTTGTATCAGTTGTATGGATCTGCCTATTTCAGGGTATTTGAACGCGATAACTCTAAAAAAATAAGCTAGAAATGTGAAATTTGGTATGTGGTCTTGACATACCAAAAACAGTTGTATATCTGTATAGAAATTTCAACTCAATCGATCCACGAGCAAAAGCTCAAGATGTAATTCGATTTTCTTCACTCAGCGACGAAGATAAATAGAAAACGCGCCATATTGTACGACAAAGTCGAGGGGAGAACACTTCTAGTTTTTACCAGATTTCGAATGCTTCACTTCTCTCATAGTTCTAAGATACATCGAAGAGACTCCTCATCAGCAAACCGCAACGCTGTGATTTTCTGAAATTATACAGAAGGATTGAATCGTATCGTCTGTAACATCTTATTCTAGGGATGGCGAAATAACCGGTTTTCGGTTATTCAGGTTTTTCTCACTGGCGGTTATAATCGCTCAAAATAACCGGTTTTCGGTAGTTTTTATATAAAGAAAAACGCTGTTTGTAGACAAAATATTTTATTAATATCGTTTTTATAGGAAATCAATCCATTGTCCAATATTTATCTGTTCATAAACACTCTTTCAGTAATCCGCTAACCAACAGACGTCTCCAGGAAGCGGTTGCTGTCGATTGGCCTAAGATGATGAAATTCAAAGCTTCATAACTTGTTAATTTTAGTCTAAACGAGATTATCTTGCGATCCGGCTTTTTACCCGATTATTGGTTTTAAAAAAAATAACTGGTTATAACCGGGACAAAAAAATAATCGAAAAAAAAACAGGTTAACCGAATAAAAAAAACCCGGTTTACGGTTAAAACCGGTAGGTTTTTCCCGTTCCTACCTTATTCGGCCGAAAAAATATAGCTAAGGGATATTAGATTAAAACGTTGCAGAAACATACATTTTTTTTTACATTGATTACTTTTTGCTCACTCTGAATGGTACGAGAACGTATCTTCAGGGAAACGCGTTCTACTGGTTGAAAAATATTGATGTTAATTGTAGAGAAGCCAGTGGTATATTTATAGGGGTGGGCAGGACTGGTAAAATACAAGGGTTCAACGGCCTTAAGGGGATCCCGAACCGAAGTGTTACAGTTATATATATATAATGCTGTTGTCTTAACATCGTAGTATGAAAAATGGGTCCCACCTTAAACATTTGCCGGGGGCCCCACGCTGTCTCGTTACGCCACTGAGAGAAACATCTCGCAACCATGCGATTCCAAACCAAACCCTTTGTTCTTAATTGGGAGATTCCGCCTGGAATCTTTGGTTGCAGCAATTCAGGATTACCTAACTTCTGTACAACTGGGGTTCAGGGGAGGACTTCTTGGCAAGTGGTCCGGGCGCGCGAATGAGCGTCAGGCAACCGGAACTTTACCTGACACCTCCAGGTAGTTGACTCGAGTTCAACGGGGAAGCGTGCCAGTGCAGAGCTTGCACATTTGCCCCTTTCCTCGGCATTGCCAGTTTCCTGTAGCGCGGGCAACAGCCTCCTCAATGGGAACTCCTGGACACGAGCGCATTAAGTTTCCTTATTGTTAACGAGAAGAGAGAAAATAAATTTAAATAATTGCCTTAATGATTGAATAGTTTTAAAGAAAACGACAATCTAGAGTTTGTATTTATGGAAGACGGTCCTAACTGCTGTAAATATTAAAAGTGATTTGGGTGAAATGGGAAGCTTTCTTGCACCACTCCTGAATATGTGGACACGAGCGCATTAAGTTTCCTTATTGTTAACGAAAAGAGAGAAAATAAATTTAAATAATTGCCTTAATGATTCGACAATCTAAAGTTTGTATTTATGGAAGACGATCCTAACTGCTGTAAATCTTAAAAGTAATTTGGGCAAAATGGGAAGCTTTCTTGCATCGCTCCGAAAATTTTAGAAGACATTTAGTGTAACGTTAGAAGTTATGGATATCAACTTCCGTTTTCTCATGAACTTAAGCTCACACGATGCAAATCTTTACGAATCCTGCTTGATATGATCTCTAATCTATTTAATTTTGCTCATAATAATTAAATTCACCAAAAATCTAAGACAATTTTCTTTTGCTGCTTTCAGTCTCTGGGCGAAGGAAAAACGATACACCTCTGTAGTAGAGAGGAAAAAAATTCTGTAGGAACTGCATTTCCTTCAGTCTCTGTTTCCTTTTACTGAATATGTGCCGAAAAAAAAGAAAAACATTCCCCCCCCTATCTTAAGGTTTGAAGGGAAGAAGAGACTGCTGAAAAGCGCAGTTTCAGAGGGACTAGAATCAGGGATTTAAATGCTTTTTCACAAGCACAAAATATGAAAATGAATGATCAAATGCAAGACAATTACCGATGAATGAAAAATTAATTTTAAAAAACTATAAATTTTGTCCAGTAAGTAAATACGAAAATAATTTCCCTGCAAATTTCCTCCTGTCCATGTGTATGTTAACGTTCGTGGGTTTTTTTTTTTATTGTTCAGCCCCAAACGAGGTAATTTTTACTAAGGAATGCAAGAAAATTTTACAAACAGGAGTAAGGAATGCAAGAAAATTTTATAAAAGCTTTTAACTTCAAGATAAAAGAAATTTATTTTGAAGTTAAATTTTTAATTGAAATGAATTGTGAATCAGTAATTGCCTCATTAAAATTTCTTTATTAAAAACTTATCTACATCTAGTCGAAATTCTAGTTATTAATTTTTTATTCTTATCATTAAATTATTCATTAATTTAAAATAAAACCAGTCGGCAAGCCGAAAGGGAAAGGTAGATTCCTTTTGTTTGGAGATATAAGGAAAAGAACATTTCGTCCTCTATTTTCATCATGGTTCTAGCTGCAAGAATGAAAGAGGGTGGAAAAGACTGCAAATGACGAGAGCTTTCAAATAAGTTGTAACATGCATAGGTTAAACGCCAATTTTCATTTTAGGGGGGGGGAGCGGAAAATCACATTTCAGCTCACAACTTTTAAGCAATTACAGCTATAAAAAAAAACTTTCAATATAAAAATTGTGTGTAATGATAATTCAAATTAGACGAATTATTGCATTTTCTTTCTATCTTCAAATAAATCATGAGGATATGAAAATTTCAACCCCCTACCCTTTCCATCCCCTTTGAGCTGGATAGCCCATCTACGAACTCAGCCGAGATGTTCACTGTCCTTACAACATATTACACGCAGGTTAAAATCAAATCAAAATTACTCCATTTATCGTATTCACAAGATAACATGGGCAAAAGCGTTATACATATATACAGGGTGTTGCCGAATTCGATCGACAAATTCAGAGGGGTGATAATAGGCATCAAGAGGATGAAAAATTGCCATAGAACATAGGGTCCCAAACGACGTTTAGTCGGTGAAAATAGCAAAAATACAGGGTTTTCGAGAATTGTTGGAAACTGATTACATATTAGGGTTTCTGATTTCCCGGACTTTTTTCCTTCCCTGGAAAATAACAGTCATTCCCGGGAATGCATCAAAATTCGAAAAAAATATAAATTAGCTATTTTTAATTGATATCAATAATAATTACACAAAATAAGGAAATTCATAAATTCCAAAATTTATACTCTTTTATATATTGAGTTACAAAATACAAATAAGATATATAAATTATTCTTTTTTAAAGTATGGTTTAAGAAAACATAAGCAATCTATGCTTTTATCACTCAGCTTATTATGAACAACTCGGCAGCAGAAAATGCCCTTTCAGCTACAGCTGATGTTGTAGGAATTGTTTTCAAAGCCTCACCCAGTTTTATAATATTTGATGATCGATTTTCAGTTGAGTCAAATAACTGCAATTCTTTCTTCCCTATTTTGTTAGAACTCTTGCTAGTTATACAACGTAAACCTTTGTCTTGGAGTGGATAGCTTTTCCTAATTTTGATTACAACGTTAAAGATTTCTCTTGCAAAGTTTCCGGGCTCTCTTCTTCTAAGTGCAAAGAGTTGGAAAGTGATTCGTCTTTCTCGCGAAAAAACCTTGTTATAATTATTTTAACTTTTTGAATCAAAGAGTTTTTATTTGGTAAACGTGAAAGGTCAACAGTAACTGCAGCAGTATCGTACTTTCTCCCAAAATTTAGTTATTGCATTAATCCAAGTAAATCAACATTGCGTCTCCCACTAATTCTTTAGACCAGAGAACATTTCATATTCTTAGCAAATTCTGAATTTTGTTTGTTCAACTTTCCAATAATGAAAGACACGCGCCCGCTGGAAGGTTAATATATCTAAACCAGCTAAATCGCAACTGAAGTAGCTGCGAGATAATAAACCGCGTTTCCGTTTTATTCCGGATGTTTAACTTTTAGCATTAGGTTGTTTTTCAAAGCATTTTGCCACCGAAGAGCGACGTTTTCTCTCACAGGGACTAAAGTTTTGAAATTCGAATTGCAGAGGCATGTGCGAAGTCACTACAACGCAGCCAACTTACTTATTGCGACATTTCTTTTTCGGAAGAAGAATTGTTGGAGAATCTTGCTTGTTTATTTTTCGTGTCCATGCAATCGAGATTTTTTTTTTTTTTGCTTTTTTCATTGTGAGTGAGCATCCACCACCACGTCTTCCATCCCCAAAGCAAGGTGGGTGACCGCCGGCAGCAGCCTTCAGTTCACTAGAAGTGCTGTTGCCCCTCCCCTTTCTCAAGCGATTGCGTCACAGACCCGGGGTCTGCGGCCAAGAATCCCCAACCCTTTCCCCTCCCCTTCGCGCGTCACGTGCGTTACCGGAGTCAGCTGAAAAACGCCACCACAAGGATCACGTGCTGGTGTTTACAGCCAAGGATCCCAACAGCTACAAAGACTCTGAACTTCAGCTGCGCAATTTCAGAACAGACAAAGATCTTGGTTTGGAAACATCTTCATTTTGGACAGTGGTTTGTGAGCATTCAGTGATCATACACATATCAAAAGCAGACGAAGTCGACTGGCTTTTCGGTTGAGATAATCAGGATTGGTCTTGAGATAAATTAGGATTTAATTCTTCATGATATTTTCCCCAGTCGGTAGGTAAGTACTAATAAGACCTATTATAATAGATTTTTTCATGTGTGAAGGTCTTTTATTTGCTAATTTGTTTTAAAATAACCACTGAAATTCTGAATTCGTGAAAAATAAAAATAATTAGAGTTCAGTGAGTTATAATGAATCATTTACTTTCTATTATTTCTGCTCCCTCAGTCGAACTTTAGTAGTCCTCCTATTTGCCATTTTTTCTCTTCCAAAAGCAGAAGTTAGATTTTCAGATAATTCAAGGAATTTATTTATTTCGATATGTTTGGAATCGTATAAGATTGAAACTCATTGGTATTGTTTATTAAGCCTAATAATTAAATATAGTGAAGGTACTTCGTGCCTTTGATATCGTCCACATCCAGTGGCGGATTTTATCAATATGAAGCAAAAGTGCTAAAAGGCCCTTTACCCAACGTCGCAAGTTCACCGTCGGCTTAGCACTACAATGTGGGTCGAATAGGTTTTGAGGCCCCTTAGATTCTTGAGGCACGAGGCTAACGCCTCTGCGAAAATTCGCCACTGTCCGCATCACAAAATATCGCTGAAGGGAGTTGATAATTTCTTTTTAAGCTTTTTTTTACCATAAGGAACAAACGATAGTGATTTCCGTTAATTTTCACGTGCATACTTAGTTTAAAAGATGCATGATCCAAAATTTGGACAACGTTTACCCAAATTTGGCTTTGTCTTTTTCTTAATTTGGAGCGCAAAGGCAAATCGGACCAAGGAAGTTAGACGGAGGAAGTATTATGTAAAAAGAAAATCCAGAAATTCCCAATATTTATTTAAAATAATTTTAAAAAATCAATTTTTTTAATGGTGACATTTTTTTTAATTAAATTGTTTTTTGTCGCGTTTTAAGGCATGTGCAAATTTTTAACACATTTTGAATTTTTTTGAACATTAATTACGTTTTTCGAAAACTATAATTTTATATCCTTTGTGAATTATTTATGGTTAAAATTTCATTTCGCATAACTTAATTATAATATTATAATCACTGATGATTTTATTGTCTCGCTTAAAGTTTAGAAACTGTAACTATGTGTAATTTTAAGTCGGTTCTGTGATGTGGTGCTTGCTTGTTATTTTTTCATGTAAGAAACTTTTCAGTTTGTTTTAAACGATTGATGAAAATTTCTTGACTTTTTTTCTGTCATAGTTACCATTATTCTCATTAAGAAATTTCCATAAATTTGTTTTTCGGTAAGATATCGTTTAATTTTAAAATTCTGATAACTTAACATCTCAAAAGTTCTTGTTTCGAAAATAGTGTTACGAACTCCCCCACAAAAGTAAGGGAGATCAGTCCGTTGAACCCTATGAGGGCCTGGCCGGATGGGGGAGGACCCTCCTTCGCCCTTTAACCTTTTCTTGCAAGTTGACTTCTTGCTGTTGGCGAGAAAGGTTAGTTCTATCAGCGACGCTCGCACTGTGAGGTGTCACGCATTTTTTAGGACACATGCTTGTGGAGCGGGGGAACTCATGTGCACTCTGTTGAATGCCGAAGAGTGGCACATTATATTAACATGAATATTTAGGATTGATTAATGTACCATTATCTGCTGCTAGTATGTATACAACATGATCTCCTGGTCGACAAGGAAATAAAGATGTTGAAAATACTAGATGTCATCATTTGGAACGTAGATAAGTACTTTATCAATTATTACATTTTTTAAGTCAAAATAAATTAAGAATTCTCCTGATAATCTTGTGCGAAATAGAGAACTTTTCCACAAATAGTATCTACGTTGCTGTAACCGTTACATCATGCAACTGCGTTACGGTTTTAAAAAATCCTTTTAACGACAACAAAAAAGTCAACTGCGTACTTGCAGCCAAGCATCTGTTTATTTAAATTAAAGTGCCTTTTCATCTGGTATTAGTTTATTTTACAAAACAAGAGGTGATGTGTACACGCAGTTAATATGTGTCCTTGTCTATTTAAAAATTAATTAATTAAAAACTACTTACATGATAAGATAACTCGAATAATGCCAGTGTCGAGTAACTAAACATATAGGCCAAGAAAAATATTACATCTATTGTTGTTTTTACACAATAGATGTAATTGAAATTGTTGCTTTGTAATTGCTATTTTTGTATTTACACACTTCTATTAAACTTAATTTTTTTCATGTTTGTAGAGATGGATCTGATCTGTAGTTTGTAATTCTGGCCTGGATTTTGCATTGGATTGTTTATTCCGTACCTTTTCTTATCGTCTTCTATTTAGTTTTTTTATTTTCTTTTATTTTTCCCCGCACTCTAAGAAAATCACGTTTACTTGTAATTTTTATATTCACCACCTTAAAACATTTGAGTTCGCATAGCCTGTTCTAACCACGGATCATCGGCGACATTCTATTTAGTTCAATTTTCTTCAAAACTTCTTCCATATGCCAAAAATATGTTCGATACCTACTACCTTTTATTTAACTTTTTTTGGAAATATTTATGCTATTTTGCGAATTAAATTTAAAGAATTATGAAGTGTGAAAGCATACTAAGTTTTCTTACTTATTTATAATATATTTTTTATTTATTCATTAATGAACATACATGTGAAGATTGAAGTTCCCAATCTCCAAATTGAACTGAAATCAAAATTTATAATTTAAGTTTTCTATTTCTTAACTGAAGCCAAATTTAATCTAGAATCTAGGGGGTGCAAGACTGAAAGGAAAACTCAGTTAAAGAGCAATTAAATTTATGTATTATTTAAAACAAACATTAATGAGTGAGATATTTACAGAGCTAAATATTTACATTTGGATATAGGATTGAACCTAATTAAAATTGATACTACGTAGCTTAGATAATTTATCACTTACATTATGGTAAAAATATGCAGACAGATAGATAGCCATCGCCCAGCCCTGCTGCTACCGGGAAAGATCCCGTAGCGGTCAACTCGCAAACTCTGCGCGCGCAGACGTCTATTCCATGGTAAATCTCCGAGCCTTCTGCTAACGATAAAAACATTACTTGACGTTTTAACGGAAAGATACTCCCACGCGGGTCACGTGGTTTATCAGGCGGAGAGCGCGTGATCACTCATGGACTCCGTTATCTATTTGGCGATTTCTGCTGATCTAATACTTATTCAAATTAAGTTCGATCGGCAAGTGGAAAAAATATTACAGAAAGGAATTAAAATTACGCTATTAAGGCTGGACTGGAAAAATACAATTCCTACATACGTTTATTTTTTGAAGCATCGATATGGATATCTTTATAAATGAAACTTCGTAAAAATGCATCTTGGTGGAATAACGTGAAACTCGGGGTTTAAAAAAATGCTGTTTTTTCCCTCCTTATTTCGCTTTAGTTCCGATTGATTGATTGATTGATTAAAGGGGCTTTATGGCATTTTCAGCTACAAAAACTATTATCCCCTATCAAATTTTGGACAAAATCCGTCCACGGGAAGTCTTGTCTGTCCACTTTCATGTCAACACTATAATTCAAAAACTTGAATAGCTAGATGGATAAAATTTGGTGCACGGTTTTATCATCAGGAATGTAGGTCCGTGTCAAAGTTTGGGCCAAATCCGACAAAGTCTTGATAGTCTGTCGGTCTGCATAATAGCATACTCCTGAAGACGATATCTTCTAAAAGAAATGGCTTAGATAAATGAAATTTAGTATGTAGTCTTGAAACTCAAGTTGTAGATTTGTCTTCAATTTTCGTTTAAATCGGTTAAAAGAAAGGCGTTGAAATTGTATATTCTGTTTTTTCCCATTCAACGACACACAAAAAAAGGTGCGAAAACTGGAGCGTTTCCCCCACAGTATGGAATACCGCACGTTTTCTGGCGCGCGGTGTATTCCCCCCCCCCACACACACGCGTGTTAGTCGTATGCGAGAAAGTTTCGGGGAGGCTACTCTACCTGGTCTAATTTTTGTTTTGTTCCGAATTCTGTTTATTTATTTATTATGCTTCATTAGACGCTGTTGCAGTTCTCATTGTGTCCTTCAAAACGTTGGCACGTGCCAAAGATCTCTCAGCTTAGTCCTTGCCGTAACAATAGGTGACTGTTTGGCACGTTTCAAACTTTAAGAGGTTTCGAATCATTTGTTGTGGTTTCTTTCAGTATTTAAGTGCTATCCTGATGCATTCTTGAGTAGCCCTCGATGGCATCCAATTCACTCAAGAGAGGAACAATTTTTTTAAAAACCAAGGCCGTGCAACTGTTTCTGTTTACTTCAGGCACCTACAGGGTGTCCAACAAAGGACTCCCTCATTTTAAAATTAAATAACTCGGCAACGGAGATCGATAGAAGAACGAAACCAGTGATATGCTTAGTCTGAAAGCCGTAAAAATCTGATACAAAAGTTTCAAAATTAGTTATAAATGTTGCCGACAGGTGGCGCTGTACGTTGTAATCACAGTTCAGATTTCGAGAAGAAAGCTATAAACTGTCATTTGCAAGTAATCGTTGCAATCACATCACAATCGATTCAAATTAGGCATTTTTCGTGCTTGCCAAGGACAGTTTATAGATTTCTTATCGGATTCTGAATAGCTATTACAACCTGCAGCGCCACCTGTCGGCAACATTTATAACTAATTTTGAAACTTTTGTATCAGATTTTTACGGCTTTCAGACTAAGCATATCACTGGTTTCTTTCTTCTATCGATCTCCGTTGCCGAGTTATTTAATTTTAAAATGAGGGAGTCCTTTGTTGGACACCCTGTATCTTAATATAAATAAAATTCATTGTGGCTATGTTCCACATCTCCTCCTAAACCACTGCACTGATTTTAACCAAACTTTGTACGCTTATTATTTAGGAAAAGGGGACGATACCTGTCAACTTTTCGAAGAGCAAAAGTTAATTAAACAGTCGGTTAATTAGAAATTAACCGAAACCGTTTTCTGGCTGTAAGTTCGGAGCAAATTATGCTCCCCAAAATATTTTTATACCATCTTAAAGTTGAAAATTTTATCTTTTCATTGATACCAATCTTATATCTATGGCAGTTTTTCTTCATTTATTTTTATTAATTATCATTTTTATTAATTTTTCAAAATTTAATAAATAGTTGGTTACACGCAGACGATTTTGAAATAAAGCAAATTTGATGATACTCTGTTGCTAGGCAACGGTGTAATTATTTTACCATTTTCTGATTTTTCATTTTTTTTTCAAATATCTTTTTGCAATGTTTTCATTGGTTCTTAAAGAATTCTAAAGCTTATTTAATTAGATTAAAAAATCGCTGCAGTTCATATCGCCTGTCATCGTTACTTCGTTTTCTACGAAATCTCTACTAATAATAAAGGAGAATATGTATGTGTCTGTGTGTTGGCCCTCTACAGGGCAGACCGCGGGACTTAGAGCTACGAAATTTGGCACAAACATACTTTGGAGGATGGGAATATGCTTTTTTGAAATTTTAATTAATTAAAAATTAAGCGAAATTTTGTCGTTTTTCCTTAATAACTTCCGAAAATATTACAGCACAAAAGTCATTTTTACGCCATCTGAAAGTGCAAAAAATTACCTTTCCAATTATATCAATTAAGTTGCCATACAGTGTTTTCTCAAAGTTTAATAAATTTTAAAAAATATATTTTGGCATAATTTACAACAATACTTTTCTTTGTTGCAACGCAATTCAAACCGTTTTCATTGTTTAAACAAATATTTAATTGCATATTTCTTTTTCTAGCGGAGTGGTGATGGTTGATATGTTTTCATTTTTTTCTCAGCATGTTTTAATCCAGCTAACATGCCGCTCTAAATAAAATGTTCTACGTCATTTTAATGTTGAAATCAAATGCATATTTGAAAAGAGGAATAAGAAAACGATTATAGTGGCGAGAACATGGAATTAGAGGTTACAATGACACGGTCAGTTATTTGGCTCCATTAGGAACAATTATGTAGACAATTAACAGAAGAGGTCCAAGGTCAATAATAGAACATGGGTTAAGTATGGTTAGCTGGAAGGTTAATCATAAAGTAATTAATCGTCTCCAAAAGTCCATTAAAACTTTTCTTATACTTCAGTATTTGTGAAAAAAATTTGAATTACTTATATAACAAATATTACGTAGATGATTAGTTTTCGGTGTTTTTTAAAAATCGTTTGCTTCAATTGATGTTCTCATTTTAATTTAAAAACGTTTCACACGATGAAAGGATTTTGTGTATTATAATATTTTATACAAAAGTATTTTTATCCTCGGCAACACCGGGTATTCAGCTATACACAATATGTATCATTTTAAAAATACTATTCATGAAAATATAAATAAAAAAATATTAGACCTGAAATTAATTTAATCCCGAGCAAGGCCGGTATATCAGCTAGTTGAAAAATAAGAATAACCAGCGCGAGCGTTCTTCTCTCGACTTTCTGGTACTCTCGCAAGACTTGGAAGTACAGTGATCTCTCACTTATGCGCGGGCGCAGGGGACAGCGAAGAAAACGCGCATAAGTGAAAAACCACAAAAGGGAGCTTAAAAGTGAAACATCAATACAGTGTACATATATTTGTTAATTAATACTATGTATATACTACTGAAAGATGTAAATAAGATTGTTTTCAAAATGCAAATACGTGTATAACTTCCGTTAATTATATTTTAAGAACACAAAGGAAATGGAAATGGACCCGATTTTTTTAAATCTCTCCGAACGTCGATTCTGGGACATTAAAATGCTCCGCTAAAGCTTTTTTCGAGGCGCAAGGATTTTCTTCGAATTTTTTAATAACATCCATTTTAAACGAAAGCGACATTTCTTCCTTTTCACCATTTTAAAGCGTAACCATCTAACCAAAACTCCAAACATGATTCTTTCGATAGCGATCAATGCCACGTGGTACGTACCGTACTAACCTCTCTAATTGGCTGCTGTATAAATGCGACTTTTACTGACGTCAGTCACAAGAACCCCCACGTACACCCCTGTGTATAAGTTAGAGGAATGTGTTCCTCTGTGAATCTGAACAATAGAGGAAGGGCGAGGGAACGCATTCCTAGAATTAGAACAAAATTGAACAAAAAAAAAAAAAATTGCGACGCACATAAGAGGTGCTTTTTCAGTGCAGCGCATAAATGAATACGAGTTATCATTGTTTTCCTATACCCCTGGCCGGGACCGCGAAAAAAACGTGCATAAGTGAAAAACGCGCACAAAAGAGAGCGCGTTTTTCTGTCACTCTATATATGATCACTGTATAGTAGACCCTCGGTAATCCGGTACTGCACCAATCCGGTCCTCTTATAAGAGTCATTCGTTTACAGCAGGGCGAGTGGTGAACATTAAAAGGATGTCAATGACCTTGGATCAATGTAAACGATAAGGTTTTGAATTAAATATTGTAATATTTATTAATATATAGTATAATTTTTACTGCTTTTTTTAGGAGAAAAAAATTGTAAGATACATCCTTAAAACAACGTGATCTTTGTATAATCCTTTCCCTTAAGAAAATATGGTGGATATTTCAAATTAATAAAAAATTATAAGCCACTGGTAAGTGGTATAGCGGGAAGGGGTTAAAATCATTAAGGTTTCGCACATTTAAATGTATTTCATGTTTCGATTCAGAAAACCCATAATAATTTCTATATGGCTCAAAGTTGTGATGCTTTTTCTTTGACATTACCTAATTTTGGTATAGCTTGAAATCGGCACAATTTTTTGAAAATTATTCTTTACCATCTTCATTATATTCGTGCTTTGAACTACAGTGCGCATTATGTTAATATTCCATTAAAATGAAATAATAACTATAAAATATGCATTATTTCAGTATTGACGTTTTATTATTTCACGATTTTAATACCTGGATAAAATAACTGTACATTCCCCCAAGTGTAAAAAGCATTTTCTGGTGAAGTGATCTTCTACATACTCACCATATCACTCATTCCATTTCCCCTCCCTCCAACAACATCACCTTAGTCAAAGCGTTCCGGCACTGCTTACTTTACCGACTACACCACTGGTTCACATTAGTGTTCCTTAAACATCAATACAAACTATCGACTGAACTATAGATAGTTTTCTCCTCGGCAGTACTATCGATAGGTGTTCTTCCAGTTGATAGTTTCGAAACTATCGATAGTTCCAGTC